>JAUCMT010000043.1:6084717-6121420 GCA_032357475.1 Enteromius thamalakanensis | reverse complement strand
ATCATTACGTGATACTAACACGGAATTGTGCATTAAGAGTTCGTGGTTATTTCACGGAATTCTGTGAGATCAGGTTGTAATGTTTTTACAACCCACCCCACCCGCTGTGACGAAAAGCTATAAATTTCACAACAATTAATTAATAGCAGACAAACATTACATCATAATTTGAGATGCTAATAAACATAAACATATCTTGGTCTCACCTATCAGTGTTTAGTAACTCGCATGTTATCTTATACCCCATTTATCCCACAATTCATCACTTCTACTGTTGCCCACATTAACTATCCCTTGTTTTTACCCATATAGCACATTATCACCCACAATGCATTAATGAGGCATTACTGGCAGGTGAAGGGAATGAAGGTGTTGTGTAGGCAATAAGGGCCGAGGTTTAGGGTGAGTAAAGCCCAGCCTTTCACATACAGCCAGAAACAAACAGTGCCAATTAGTCCCGTCTGCCTCACACACACATCCCTGGAGGTGCAAGACTCTCTGTCTGTGATTCCCCGTGATGCCTGTCCCTAACACTCCAAATGACAGCGGGCTCCAGAGTCCACCTGATACCTGTTGCTGTGTAATGGCCCTGTGAGGAGGTGTAATTAAGAAATAAATATGGCTGGAAATATGCCGTGTATTAGCTGCCATGCTGTACCTTTCTTGTTAGCTTTTTTAATGATTGGAATCATGGGAGTCTACCAAGAATAACACTATTTGGTTTTGCTTCCTAATTATTGAATCATGTCCGGTATTGTGTTACATGTTGTGTAGGGTTATGAACTGAACTGAACTTATGTAAAGGGCCTGCGCATTCGCATCAGGAACGTTTATACATTTTATGTCTATATACTCTTTTAAAAGTTAACATAAGAAATCAAAACTACATTTTACTAAATTTTCTATTTAGTGTTATTATTGTTATTATTATCTAATGCTTACCAAAGCTGCATTTAATACAAGATACAGTAAAAATTGTAAAATTCTGAAATATCACTATAATTTAAAATATTTTTTTGTTCTTTTTGAAATTTTAAAAGTCATATTTATCCCACTGATGCAAAGCTGAAGAATCAGCATACTGTAGTTTTTAGTGTCAAATGATCCTTCAGAAATTGTTCTAATTTTCTAATATTGCTGCTCAAGAATTTTGTTTAAAATGTGGTGTTTAATGTTTTTGTGGAAGCTGTGATTAGACAGTATAAATATATATTTACTGTATATTTGTGTATATATATATATATATATATATATATATATATATATATATATGAAATATATAAAGATATCTTTTATTCTTTTTTTCTTTATGGATTGTGAAAAAAAAAAATTGTATTATAATGTTTTTATTGAATTTAATGCATCCTTGCTGAACCAATGAACCAATCATCTGTGCATAGTATTCCAGAATATAAGTCCAGTTTTACATTATTTTAGTTTAGTTTACCTCATTTAGTTTAGGCCCAAAAAGCTATTGGATAATGTTAACCATTAGACAAATCGCTTTTCTTTTTTATTTTCAGATAAAATGTGGTCCGTTCCTACATTTTATACTCATCATACATTCAGTTTCACTAACGTCATTGGTTGTGAATATTGTTTTGTGTTTATCATGACTAAATTGTTTTCAGATTATATTTGGCTCATCATTGGCTGGTCTGAGAGAGATAAACAGAAAGTGCTGTTATGATCAGCCTATCGTGAAATGCTAAGACTGTTGACGGTTTAAATGCTAGTTTGTTGTTGCCGCCAGATAAGCGTATTAAAATCCCAAGAGGCGCTGCTATTTAGTAAATCTCTAATCTGTTTATTTTTGTATTAACAAACATTACCAATACTTCCTCTCCCGCCACCAGTCAGCCTGTGGTCAGTAATATCTCCTGGAATGTGAAAGGAAACTGGTCAATGCTAACATTATCTGCTGAAAGCAGGTTAGCATGGAAGATTGCAGATTATGCGTAATACGGCTCATATTAAATTACACGGGAGTGCTCTGGTTATACTCAATGGGACTTTATTTGAACTCAGTAATAGTTGAGATTCACAGTATGCTGAAAATCTCTTGCTTCTGAAGAGCCGCTTTTAATCTTTAATCGGTGACGTTGAAGATGTATTGAATATCCTAAGGCAAGCTGTAAAATAAATAACAATGTGTATCTACACAGCAGATATTTCATATTGTTCATTTTTCAAATGTCAAAGCACGCCTCATGTATGACGTACATCATTTGGATGATATAAACATCTAGGCTAAATATATAACCCAATGCACATGTGGGATTTTCAAATGTCAGTATATTTATGGATAAACTCATGAGACGGGAGGGTCTTTCTTGTTTGGTTCTGCTGTTAAAAGAGAGAGAGAAAGAGAGAGCTGTTTATCTCGTGGCTGCTGGTTATTTATTTTGATGAATTGTTAGTTCTAGTGATTTTTCGTGAGAAATCTCTGAGCATAGATGTGTGGGTCAGTGTTTTTAGTAATAGTAATCTGCATATATATGCACATTACAATTTCTTTATTTTTTTTTTTTTGGTTACACTTTATTTCGGTAGTCCATTTAGACATTCTACTAACTAACTTTGTAAACTACATGTCAACTAATGCTCATTAATTCACAAACAACATGCACACCTACTAACTCTCAGACTGTAAGTGGAAGCAAATTTACATCATTCAGTGAAATATAATCAAGAAACTTTACTTAAATGAATCATAAATCTAAATAATAGTCTTTAATTCATAAGTACAGCAACAAAGATTCGGATAAGAGTGCTTTTTGAGTGGATTTAAGTCTTTTTTACTTTTTTTTCTGTCTTTCATAGTCCACACCAAAATGAAAATCAAATGAAAATGCACTCATCCTTTGATGATCCGAGATGTAGAAAAGTTTGTTGTATGCACGTTGTGTTCCAACAGAAATTCCTATATTATATAACATCTACATTTAAAAACAAATGCAGCACACAATTCTTTTGTACTCCTTCACAGTAATTGGTAACATTCACGATACACATCCAAGGCCTTCTTAAAGCGCGCAGATACTGTATGAGCCCATACTGCTGTAATCCATTGAAAGTGTGGAGCGCGACACTCTATTGGCTGAAATCCAAGGTAGTTTTTAAATCAATACTCCTTTGAAAATGTTTTTCCCCTCTTGAGCTGCTTAAGGATTTCTAGCACATATATAATGATTTTGCTGCTGGACATAAGTGATTTCTATTGATCTTCTAATGAATTTCCAGCAGAAGGTGAATACTACTGCATAATTGATAATAATGCTGACCGAAAGCTCACGTTTGAGAAAGGAAGATGGCTCCTGGCTAAATATTGTTATGGAAAACTGCTAACGCGCAGGGAATGCAAACTTTGTTCGTTCTGTAGGCATTCATAAATGTTTTAATACTGTTATACAGATGGAGCTTCCTGAAAATCTCAATTGCCGAGGTTCTGGATACGAAGCGGGATTCATGCATATTTTCCCGCCACCACGGGATCAAAGCGTAGATTTGGGTCAAGGGGTTTGGTTTATTAGTTTGTGCGCACCTCTGCTTCTTATCAATCTATTTCAGATTACATATGCAAACGCGGCACCAAATATCTGGCTACAACAGTAACGCAATTGCGCATACAACTGTTTTCTTTTTAGCTGCCATTTTAATAACACAAAATATCTTCACTTGGTTAATACATGTGGCTTCCAGAAGAAAAGACACGGGCGAAATGAAAGCAGAGATGATTTCTTTATTTGATTCCACTTTGATACACACAAGCGCTTATTCAGTTAGCTTTAGCTGGAAGAAAAGCAAAAGGCGGATCTCTGCAGGAATGGAAGTGAAAAGACACCTCGATGGCTTTTGGATTCAAGGGCATCCTTTTCATTACATCCTCTTTATTTCATACACACAACAATCTGTTTGAGAGGAAGGCTGCAAGATTAATGCAAACAGAATTCAGTCACAGCACGACGCTGACTGCTGTAAAAACAAACACATGCATAAGAAAATCTAGTTATTGCAAGGAAATATAGTATATTTTACTCTAATGCCGGTTTTATTGTGGGGCTGAGTGAAGTATATCACAAAAGTTGATGAAAAACTGTATGAGGTGAATGATGACCCATTCCGCCTTTTGAATATTCAGCTTTTCTCAATAGTCCGTCATGGCTACGCTAAAAGCAGATTTGCTACAGTGGCTTAGGGAGCAGCGATAGCGCTGAAGAGTGACGGTAACCTTGAAGAGTCCTTCGAGACTTCGAGAAAGTCACTGAAATGCAAGGCATTGTGGGAACGCCCAGGCATTCGGTCAATTAGAGGCGAGAATCTCCTCAGGCAGCCCAGGCCCAATCCCTGTCCCTTAGGGATCCCTCTCTCTCCTCCCTTTGCTCAATCTCTCTCTGCCTTAGTTGCTCTCCCTCCCTTGACTCTTTCCATCTCCTTCCTATTCCAGTGCGGTTTGGCTCTTAGTCTTAAACTCTATTAACTCAGGCCTTATTTTATGCCTGTTCTTTACAACAGAGAGGCACAGATTGAGAGGGGTCAATCAGAGTTGAGCCCATACGGCTGGGAAGGAAAAACTTTTCAATTTCAATTCAAAGGTCTTTTTGGAAAGGAGTTTCACTTTGAAATGCTGATTCAGTAGCCTCTGTAGGCCTGGAGTTATTGAGCTCCTTTAGGACCTGAGGAACATTATTGAAAATTGCACTACGTCTTTAAAATCCTCTGGCAGGATGTGACACGTGGGGTTATGAGTGTAAAAGAGCGACTTGGTGTTAAGGAAAAATACACCAGCATAGGGAATACTCAGACACATATCGTATTTACCTATTCCACTGTGACAATAGGCTCTTTCATATAGACCTTGGTGTAAATTGCACAGAATTGTATTGTGTTCAGAGATCTTGTGTGAGCAGGAGCTGTGATTGAAGTGTCTTTATATCTCTCAAGCTTGATCAACAGTTTATATTAGTAACTTGTTTTGGAAAGTAACATACTAAAAGGTAGTAAGTGAACTGCGACAGTACAGCAAAATATTTTTGGAATATTCATGTAAATGCTACTGTTTAGTTATGCAAATTGGATTGTATTAATATATTTATTTAAATGTATACTACTATGTATACTACTTATATGGTCCATACAAAAGTGTCAAAGGTTACCAAAAGTCTTTGCTTCTTACTGATCTATAAAAACCTTTTTAGCATGCTATCTTAAGTTAATTGACAGTAGTTTAACTAATTTCAATGTTTCTTACCTTGACAAGGTAGTTTAAAAATAGATTTCCCAACAGCATATACAATCAAACCAAAATTTATTCAGACACCTTCAACATCTCTCACATTATCAGAGTTTATTTACCATAGTTTAGAAAACGGTAATAAAAAATTACAAGAACAAATTCAATATCCAACATGCTCTCACGACCAATTCGCAGATATTATATACGAGGTGTCAAATTCGTGCGATTTTGTGTGATTTGTCTAAACCCCAGTGACGGCTAGGTTTAGGGGCGGGTTTAGGTGTAGGTCATGCGTACTAATTAATACGAAAACTCATCAAATACGTACAATTTAGCACAAATCGTATGAATTCGTACAAGTGAGGTTGTATGAATTTGTACAATTTAGCACCCTCCTAAAATATGAATGAATGTTCGTGAGATCGGGTTGTAATATCAGATGACTTTGATAGAAAGGTAACAGATTACAGTCAACCAAAAATGATTCAGATGACTGTTAGTAGGACAATATTTACACAATCAGGTTTAGATCGGGACTTTGTGGTGACCCGTTTAGTACATTAAGTTTCTTTGCAGTGTTTTTGTGGTCGTTATCATGCTAAAAGATGTACAGGTGGCCCATGAGCTTCCTGGCTGATGGCATCATCTGACATGATTTCCACATAGAGTTCATAGTTCCTTCAATGAAATGTAGTTTACCAGGTCCACTAGCTGCCATACACCTCCACAGCATAACATTGCCCCCACCATTCTAGACCCTGGAGTTTCAAGTTTTCTCCTTTGGTTCTCTGCACTTTAGTTTTGCCATCACTGCCAAACATGTACTCTCATCACTCCAATGGATTGACTTCCAAAATTCTGCAGACTTATTGATATGTTCTTCAGCGAACTGGAGGCGTTTTATTTGATTTTAAGGGTTTCTTCTTGGGGTTATTTATCGAGTTGCAAATGGTTAGAGCATACATCTCAGTTTTTTACTTCAGCAGCAATTTTTTTTTTCTGTTTTTTATTGCTACCAGTTTTATAAGTCTGTCTGTTCTGAGTGTTGTCTTTTTTTTTTCTTCCACGGCCAGGCAAATTTTTCACCTCACCGGCCTTTCTAAATTTCATATCTAATCTTTTTGCGATATTTCTAATTTAAATGTCCTCCTTGTAGAATTTGACTACCTTTCCTCTCAAATCAGTTGATATTCCATTGGTTTTAGCCATCCTTGTGTTAAACAGTTTCATAAATGAATTAGTTTAAATAGCTGTCAAATTTAAGTGCACAAGTAGATAATTCCAAGGTAGGTCAGTTAATTACCAAGCAATGCTGAATTTTGTTCAGTCTGTGGTATGAAAGTTTACATTTGCAATTAACAAAAAAACAAAGTGTCTGAATAATTCTTGGTCCCAAATCCACAGTATGAAGATTTTGGGGGTATGTCACAGTTTACTTCATTTGGCTATCCTCACTTAGTTGCATCCACTAGATATCTGGTGTCTGGATAATTTTTGGTGCTTCTTGGACAGACATTATGAATTTATGCCTTCACATACTTCTCCATGGACAGAAAATAACAAAGGTTTCCTTTCTTCTTCCAAAGCCCTGTCTTCCCCCATGACTTGTGGCACACTGGAGCAGGATTTTATTACTGAAATAAAGAAGAAAAATGCTTGATTATGAAAAGTACAGTTTGTCATCCCATGTGCTGTAGCCTCTAGTACCATTTTTAAACAACAATAATAAACAAATGTCTTTGGATATGGTATGTAGCAATACATCACTCAGACAGTAATTGAACCCGCTATGTATTACTTACATGTAAGTTAACAACACGGGGGTGTAGCTCTGTGTGTGTCAGTATGTGTTTATATGCAGAGTCATTACGGGTGACTTATGCATTGCTTGTGCAAGCGGAACTTGTGTTGTAGAAAACATTTTGTGCTTCTCTCTGTTGATGGAGAGCAGGGAGGAAGTTTGGCCCTGCAGCTCCATTCATTCTGCTCCAGTAGCGCTGCATGGGCTTCATGTACTGCGTGGTAAGATCAAGCCAAAGAAACTGCTTTTGGGTTAGGTTTGATCGTATATCACCTCCGGGCAGATCAACACATATACAGCAACCATTGAGAGAGACCCTGCACTTCGAGTACAGCATCACTCTTTCTCTTTTCCACTGGTTAGGTAACCAGCCCAGTCTCTAGTATTGCAAGGCTGGCATAAACACTCAAAGAGTGAAAAAGTGACATTTTCAAAGCGAACAGGTGCCGGTCATAATCATTGCTTGTCTGTTCTCAGGAAGCTTTGAAAGTTTTCAGATTTATTGACTTTGCTCTATGTCCCTGTTTGTACATGTTGTTCTTATGGTTTTGGAGTTTTTCCCATCAGTCTGGTGTAGTGTTTATTTGTGCGCTGCAGGCCACCGGTGGAACACAATAACACGCCACGCATCTTAGCGTGGGAGCAGCCAGTATCTGTTAGGCTAGACAACTGACTAATACCTTCGTCTCATTACAGACTTGTTGTGTAAGCCATGCAACTTGGTGCGAGGTCATCTGAGAGCTTGGTCATGCATTTCCATCTGCAAACTTGGGCATTTAACTGACCCGCCTGTGAATATTTAACGCTCGCAAGAATAGTAGTGTGCTGATATGGATAAACACTAAGCAATCCAGTTGTTTTTGTGGGCAAGGAAGAATTCGACTGTCCTCAGTTAAAGGGCCGGTGTTGGAGCAGGCACATACTTGTGAAAAAGAAGTGTACTTTAGTATACTTATTATGGATATAATCAAGGGGCGTTTCTAGTTTTGGATATAAATTGGTTTAAGTTGTCTTCACTTGCAGTACAAAGTCATTCACACGCTTTGTTGTTCACAAATGATGATGGATTGTAGGTAAATATCCATCATAGCTAACATTTAGTTTTAATCTACCTATGCTCAGAAAAGTAGATACAAACGCTGTCTCTGTGGCGGTACCCTTTCAAAAGATAATATTTTGATTATTTACATAATATCTAACTTTTTACCCCTAAAGAGTGCATAGTAGTACTTTAAAGATAAATGTATGTCATATATTTAAATATATTTATATATTTATAATTACCCATTTGTAATGATAAAGTTGAATGATAATACATTTAGCATATTGTAATTGCATACCACACTAAAATTACAATTATTGTGTTACTGTATATGTGCTTTCTAGTCAATGCATCAAAATATAAGTGAATTTATTAAAAGCACAAGTCATTTAAACAAAACGATTTAAAATGTACTTTAAAGTAAAAGCTTCAGTTTGACAATATTTGAAATTGCAGTTAAAAAAAAACACATTCTTAAGAAAATAAACATTCATAGAAGTGAAATATCTAATATCATAAGTAGCTTTATGTCATTATTTATTATATATATATATATATATATATATATATAATATGCCAAATGATTAATCGCATCCACAATAAAAGTTGTTCATACCAATATATTTATATACGCATAATAAATATATACAGTAAACACCAACTTTTTAGTCGTTAATCATGATTAATCATTTGACTGCACTAGTATATATACTTTTCAAATCTGCGGTACTCTACAACTGCATGTTCAACACAATTAAGCACACTTCTTTTTCACAAGGGCATCTTTTCTTCTGTGAAGCTGTTTTTGGCGTGGCAAGCAGGGACAGATGCCGCATGGCCCGGCAATCTGACATTGTGCTAACAGCTGCATCATGGTGCCCTTGGGATATGACACTAACCTTGAAAGATATCCCTTACTTTCCCAGAGTCTCCTCCAGTACGGTAGCTTGTTGGTGATCGCCCAAAAACTGCATCTGCACTGTAGCGCACATCAAAACACCACAGCGGTAACAAAGCAGCAGAACAGCCTGTGGGTTTGGCAAGACCTGTCTGACCAACTCACTTCAGCCCGCCTTTTATCCGGCCGTTTACTGTAAACACACAAACACAAACAGAGCAGAGCTCGGCTTCAGTGGGAATGGGTAATGATGCTGGTGTGTGTATGGACTGCTGTCAGTGGTGAGCGGCAGATCGCGCAGCATAGCCAAAGTATCCTCATAGGAAACACTGCTCAGATCTCAGGCCCTAATGCCTCGTACTGGATCATAAAGCCTGCGAAGGAATGCCAAGCAGCATCTGCAGAGAGCTATTCTGGAGAAAACCAAATCGTGTTTACGCAGGCATGCTGCGTTGAGCTGTATCAACTTATCTATTTATATAAACAACATTTCTGGGAGTCAACTGTGAAGGAGTTTATAGCACTGGTTTTTGACTTTCTGCAGCGTCTGCTTTTGGAATGTCAGGGACAATTTACAATCAGCATGTCATTATAAACCAAAATAAACCCCAAAATGCCCATCAGGGTTCAGATACAAAGTGGGGGTTATCATTTGTTATCAGCTGTAATTTGCTGTCAAATATGGCTTCTCTTTGTTTAGGCTCATTTTAGCCTTCCGAGACTGGGAAAGACACTGGAAAAACTGAAGAATAAAAAAAGCAATATGATTTACTCTATATAAATATACAGCAAATCCAAATGTTTTTGAATAATCTATCTAATCCCCCTATTTATCTATTTAATGATCTATCTATAAAAAACAACAACAATTGAAATGAAGCTGAAATACAAAAATATAGATCTTGGGGAAACTTATCAAACACAACTAACTACAATTCCTAAAACTAATCTAAACAACTAACTAACAAACAAATATGGAAATATATAAATGAGCAAATTAATTAATGAATCACTGATCGAATTTGACAAAAGCACATAAAAAATAAAAAATAAGAAAATAGAAATATTGAAATAAAAGCATATTTAACATATTGAGACATACAATACAGTACATAAAACGAACATAATAGTACATGCAGTATAGTAACTATAATATCTATAATAGTATTTATTATTATTATTATTATTTTAGTTTTTTACATATATATTTTAATATAAATATAAAAAAACGAATACAATTGACAAAGGCGCATAACAAAATGACCAAAACCTAAACTAAATTTACATAAAAAATACAAACTAAATAAAATAAATAAAAGCAAAATCAACATATTAATACACACTACAACGGTACACAGATAGTACATAATATTATATATAATAGTAACTATAATAACCATAAAAATAAACATGATATATTGTTTTATTTAATTAGTATGCACAAAAGCTACAAAACATTAAAATTTAGTTATGGGGCCATTACGCAAAATATTTGACCGCTGATTGTCCAATCAGAATAAAGCATGCGAAAGAACCGTGTAATTAGCATGCTTAATGATTACAGTAAACATGCAAGCTAGATTTCCAACAGTGTTACAAGTCATGATTTTTAATAAAAACAGTATGCGTATCTGTGTAATTCAATTTAGATTCAGATATTGAAGTGAGTTAGCTTCAGGTGGTTATAAAAGGAAAAGCTCAGGGGAAATAACAAGCCCAGTGACCGCGGCAAAACATCTAGGCACAGTACACCCCATGCCAGCTTTAAAAATGGACATGAGCTCGACTGAATATTACACAGCCATAATGAAGCCATGAAAAGCGCCCTGAAGTGCATTCCACGCATTTGCTTACTGTCAGTGTGTAATGAAGACAATAACAAAGCTAGTCAGTGCAATCCTCCTGCTTATTTATGCATTCAAAAGACACTGAACTGATAGGAACAGCACAGCCGGGTGAAAACATGCATTAATATAAACAACGCGCTGTGCTTTTAGATATAAAAATGCAAATCAGTTGCATGCTGCAATTGTCAGCCTCGAACAATTTAGCAAATGTGTGTTTTTGCGCTACGTTGCATTTGAAAATGTTTGTCCTCGGTTTTGATGGCAGCGTGTGATTACATGTGATCTTTAGGGTGGTAATTCAACGGAGTGCGTCCTCCGTGATTCCACAGTTCGTGTGTCACTGACCCACATACGGAGCAGAGCAGGCTGTTGTCGGTTAAAAAACATTATCAGTGACATGCTAATGGCAGCTGCAGGCTATGTAGCGAACACCACAAAAACGAAAATGTATATTTAGAGGAATGGATTGAATTTCAGTTAAATGATTTATGTTAAGCTCAAACCAAGTGACTTTAGTGTGTATACAGACTCTGGAAACTCAACAACCTCTAGTGTTTGGAAAGTGTTTGTTTCTTCTTGGTTTTGGGTTTCGAAAATAATCCACAACATAAGGAATCCTTCTGGAGACCTACGGATAAAACGGGGTAAAGCTATTTACAGCTTGTTCGACTGTAAATTCTCAGTCGTAAGGACCTCAAGTGCATTCAGATGTGCGCTGTTTGCTGTGGCAGGATTGTGCGTGTGGATGGGTTGGCGGCCCAGTCATTTGAAGTCATTTAAGAATGATTGAAGGCAGTTCGGAACAAAGGAGGCTTCAGAAAATAACCAAGCTTCAAAGCTGATGCTCAAATACGCTGTATTAAGCAAAAAGGATATAATAACTGTTGTACGAGAATGGAGGAGCTGGCAAATGAAAGTCTTGAGTGCACTGAGGGAACATATGGGGATGAGCGGGGTCTGGCACGAGCTGAGATGTGTGACCCACTTTTTGCTATGCAAAAAGCAAAGAAAAGCAACAGTTTGAATGCATGTAATCATGATATGACATAATACGCTTGCATTAAATGTTATGTTGGGAGTGTTGAAGACTATCTATGATGCAAGCACTTAAAGAAGCAGTACTGATGTGGCTAATAATCTCTGACTGGATGGTTTGTACAGTCCATGGAAGTGTTACTGATGCTTGTCAATCCTGAGCGAAGGTTAGCATGGAGAGAAACTGCATTAAATTAGTCTTAAACCTATATTTTATAAAGCTAAACTCAAACTTAATAATCCCAATGTAATGGTGTTGATCGCAGTGACAGAAATTCTATACCCACAAATCACCTACTTTACTTACTGTAGGCCTCAAGAGGGGATATAGACACCACTGGTGCAAATGCACTAAAGTAAAGCAAAATGCAAAGTTCTGTTGTTAAACTTTAACAGGTTCTAGCTTGATGTGATATAATTACGTCATTATATGACATATAAGACATTTTATGATTATTTCAATACAATTCTTACATACGGTTCCTTTAACTGACACTTCATTAAGCCCCACCTTATAAATGTTACCGTCCAATCATATGGGCCAGATCTGCTAACAGCTTGCTTAATTGAACAATCATTTTTGTGCCTGATCTTATTGGAGTGTTCTTTTCAGAGACTAAATTTATGGGAGGAGAATATTTAAATGAATCCGGCATGTTTTACTAAGGCTTGAAGCAGTCAAGTTACTGCTATTTGTGGCATTATTTACCCCCCAAAAAACATGTCTTTTGGTAAATTGTGTTGGTCATTATGAAAATGATCTTGCTGCATCTGTGTTAAAATGTCAATTTGATGTTAACTTAACATTGGATTTTGTTTACACAACCTAAAAACTCTGTAAACTATTGGACACCAATTTAACATTGATTATAGATGTTGAATTTGCATTAAATTTTGGTCACCCGACGTCACAACTGAAATTTAATCAATCAGTGTTTTATGATGTTGTGTGTCTGCTGGATAGATGATATGCAGAGTAAATATAAAATAAATCTTTAGGCGTGTATATTAATGAACCCTCATACCCAATTATAATCCATCATTTTGGTAATGCTTTTGATGTAGCATTGTAGCATCATGACATCTTGGAAAGAATGTCAATTAGGTATTACTAGGTATCATAGACAAAAATGTACTGTTGATACAGATGTTATTTAATAATTCATTAGGAAATTATGATACAGTAGCTGCTTCTTCCATGTTTGCTAGTGGCAGGAAGAGCGCTATCAGAAAAACTCAGTTAATATGTGGGAGCAGCTAAGCGTAAAGTCAGTTGTCTCTTTATTTATTTAAATGTGTAAAAGAGACAACTATTTTGGACTGTAGTACATTGATAATAACAGTATTACTCTTATATAATAGAATAGAATAGAATCACCATTTTTAAAATACTACATATAAAACAAATAATTATTACAGTATATATTATATTAAGTGTTCCATCATCCATCAAGTGTTTCATCAGCTTCAGTTATACTACACCTGTATGTGAAACCTGTGAAAATGTTGTTTTGGCGCCATGCTGCGCACCCGACTATATTTGACACCGAAAGAGCATCGCACAAGATTACAGAACTCACTGCCCTGAAATGTAATACGACACCTGTAACTTTTTGTAAGAGAGCCTCTTAACAGAGAAATACCTCAAAATATCTTTGAGTTCCCATCAATTAAAGCAGTATGTGAAAGCCTTTACTGTAGCTCAATGCTCATGCAGAGGAGACTGAAACTGTGAAGTTGTACTTTTCCAAGCGGTGACTAACAAGTGATTTGCTAGCTGAAGAAATCCGAGTGTACATGTTCGTAATAGCAGTCTCCCGCTTATGGCTAGACTGTTTTCCAGCATTGTGTTCCTGCTGAGCGTGGGATCATTTGTGCCAAGAAAATAATTGAGGCGTTAGCGTATGTAATATAATATTTGTTGCCAGAAGCAAATAAATAACGGCATACATTATACATTTTTACTTTGCTAACTTGATTTTGCCAAGTGCAATATGTCCCTGCGCCAACATCTTTGCTGACCCTGGAACAACTTTTGATTAACCTGGATTAAGTTTAGGCTTGCAATAAGTGTTTTGTGCTACAGTGTCAGTCATCTATCATAGGTTTAGATGTAGAGATATGGTCAAAACTATATGTTTGCATTCAAACGTAGTTTTAGGGTCAACAAAATATGTTGACTTAGGGACACATAGTACTTGGCAAAATCAGGATGTGCATTTTCATGTACTTGAACTTAAAAGACTTGCCTACCTTCGTTTAACTCTAAAAAGGCTTTGCCTGTCCAATTTTCTGTGATTAAACCACTATCTAGTAATTGTCTTTCAGTTTGAGAAGAATGTGCTACGCAAGCACAATCTATCATGTGCAAATTCATAATATTCCCAAGGAGTCTGTGCTTGGGAGGAGGGGGTTGTGCTCTTGTTCACCATCTTGGGTTTTAATGTGCATCTGATTCACCAAAAGCAAATAAACGTTAACTCACAAAACCGCCCGCCAGCCCAGATTAAGTCTAATACTTCACATATTTGGTTGTTGATGACGAATAAGTGAATGCCTTACCTCGACCCAAAAGTGAGGGGGACAACAACTCAATGGTGGAGCTCAGCGCAGACAAACGGTGAATATGAACACCAGCTAATGGAACAAAATAAAGCGGTGATAAAAAAAAGAGCGAGAGAGAGAGAGAGAGAGAGAGAGAGAGAGAGAGAGAGACAACTCTGTCTCCCCCTCCCCTTACAGCCTCCTTCGTTTCTCTCCATCCCTATAGCACAAAGATAGAAGCACAGCCACAGACAAGCTAATCTCAACTAAGGACAACATCAGCAAGAACTGAATGTCAACGGATGGGAAACAAACTACATTTCATTACAGGCTAATTGCAGTCGTCTAAACCTACCGTAGTGCGAGTATATGTTCGAGTCGGAACGTGTGAGTTGCTCTCTCTTTCTCTCTCTCGCTCTGTCTTCCTCTCCGTCTGCCTCGCTCTGGCTGCGTCCAGACATGACTGGGGCTGATTTAGGTCACCGCGTCTGTCTGGCTGAGCTCAGTTGCCGCGTCGCCGTTTCTGCTCGCCTCTGCCCTGCCCTCTGGACAAGGACTAAGTCTAAGACCGAAAGCCACCTTAACCTTGGAACGGAGCAGCCACTTTGGCTGGTCGCTGTGAAGGGGAATGCAGACGGGCCCGGTTGACTGGACGTCTCGTGTGGGACAGGTTTACGACGGGACGGACAGGTGACGCGCTGAAATCCAAGCTTTTAGCGCTGACTTCTCAGCCTGGGAACCTGATTTGGTATTGCCAAACGATGGCGTAAACAGCCCTCAAAAAATCACCGGGCTTGCTTCTCCAAATTTTCTGTATACAAATGAGACCGACGTTAATTCCAAGTTGTTCGACTCAAGAGTTCGTCTTCTTTCTTGGCTCTACTCTCTGCCCCAATGAAAACGGTTCCTCAACGGCAAAAAGGAGCAGTGCGACGGTATTTCGAGAGGAAGTGCTCGGCTCCTCTGCCTCCCCGAAACCAGGCAGTAGACTGCAGCTGTGAGCTCCTGTGCCTCCACTCTAGTCGTCTGGCTGTGCCGCAGTGCGTCTGGGAGGAAAAAAAGACTCTACGTCTGTAGCCGGAGCGCTGCCACACGCCTAAAACCATTGCCGTGACACAGCAATCAGCTGACTTGTGTCAGCAGAATGATGCGTCATCGTTTGCTGAGCAGAAGGGATGCTGGGAAGTTTTTGGTGTGACGTGCCACCTTAAAACCCCATCTTAATACTTGTCTCAAGTGCTGGAGAATAACAACAGCACTATTTATTAATAAACAGGACATTGTATGCGACAGAGAATGCATCTAGTTTGCCCTTCACCCACCCTTACATTCTTTCTGTTTTTGTTCTCCACTGACTTCCTTCTCTTCCGAACTTCCTCCCTGCCGCTCTGTCTCTCTGTTCCCTGTGAAGTGCAACCGGCTTCTAAGTTCCAGTATGAAAAGGGTCTCTCATCCTTCAAATGTCACATTTTCCTCGGATGGAATAAACACAGACACATAAACATGCTCACATTCCCACCCTCCCTAAATTTGGCTTTTCATATTTGTGCCATGGCATTCACAGTCTCTTTATTATGGTACAGGTAAACCTTTGCAGTCTTTTGTCTGCACATGGCTGTTGTTATTAACATAAACGTAATGTCTTTGTCCTCAAATCCATATGGCTGAGATAGTTAAAGGAAAGACAGTAGAAAGGGAGCCCTTAAATGAGCACGTGATTAACTGCTGGAGTGATCTGCTTTCTCCATCTCCAACACTGATGCCCTGCTGACTGCAATTGTGAAAACAATCATTGTTTGGAGTCCAAGAAAAACACTTCTCTATTTCTCCTCATTTCACCAGTCTCGCTTTCTCTTGCATATGTGTTCTTTAAAAAAATCCTTAAAAACACCTAAGCCTACAAAAAGAGTACTTATAATGGGAACAAATGCACTAAGGTGCAAACTGAAAGGCACTTAATTGAATGTTAATTGCAATTAAATGAAAGTATATTACAATTTTCATTTACCTTAAAATGCAATAAGCTGAACTGGCTTTTTGTGTCACTTAAGCTGAACTTAACAAAACCTTTATGTAGTTTCATAGTTACAATTGTCCAACATGCATTTTGTTTAAAGTAAAATTCCTTTTAAAACTTGCATATTATATATTTAAATAGCTTATGTGTCATTACATGAATAATGATCAAGTAACAATTTAGTATATTTAAAATATTTAAAAAACACTTAATTTCAATAGTTCACTTTAGACATTTTTACTAACTGTAACTTTTTAACTGCATGTCAACTAGCAGTCATTCGAGTATAAGTACTGTAGGTCTGTCTGCTTAATATCTTAATATCCACTTTATTGTGAACATAGAGGCCGGGTTTCACAAACGGGGCTTAGCTTAAGCCAGGAGTAGACATT
Source organism: Enteromius thamalakanensis (assembly GCA_032357475.1). Taxonomy (NCBI): domain Eukaryota; kingdom Metazoa; phylum Chordata; class Actinopteri; order Cypriniformes; family Cyprinidae; genus Enteromius; species Enteromius thamalakanensis. The sequence goes on along the minus strand of JAUCMT010000043.1, from coordinate 6,104,608 downwards.
ACTTAAATTAAGATATTTAAGCAACTTTTACAAAAATGCCTCATAAGAAAATATTACAGGTGTGCATCTTAACACAGAACAATGACACTGCCATGTTTTAAGATATGTGAGAGCAAGATATTTTCATCTGAGACAGCTCAAACGTGCAATTTAGTCTGGGACTAGCTTAAGCCTTGTCTGTAAAACTGGGGGATAAAGTCTCCTCTCTCAAAGCGCACTTAAGTGGTCCTTTAAAAGACCTTTAAACAAAAGTTTCCTTATAGGAGAAACAAAAGGAGAATTTTTCTGTAAAATCTTTGTCACTCTTTTCAATGCAGTGGATAGTGAAAGAAGCTTTTAAGATTTAAAAAGGACTTTAAAAAGGACACTATTTAAGTGACCCATACGACTCATGTGTTATTGTGTAGTTCATATGATATGATGATGATAATTTTTTTGAGGGACAGAGATTTATGCGGACTTTCACTGATATTACTGGTAACTTCAGGAACACTGATTTCAACTAGATCAGTTTCATTTGTGAACAGACCTTGCAGTTTTGTAATGTGAATCAACTGATTCAGTGTAAAAGGTCAGATGAGCAAGAATGATTCTTTCATGAATCCATCACTGTTACTTTCTTCATGAACTCTGCTTTATGTTCATTTATGGTTCTCTCGCATGCTTTTCGAAGCTTGAAAGCTCCTGTCTCCATTCATTGTAATTGCGTGGAGAAGAGCTTCCAGTGCATTCTTTCAAATGTGTGAAAGTAAGTGAGGGTCAATAAATGATGACAGAATTAAAATTGTTTACTGATTCTCTGAATTCCTTAATATACCCCTTTGTATTGAATTTACACATTACAAATGTCTTATTCATTTAGGTCAGTGTGTCTGGGTTTCATGTATTGTGTGTGTGTGAGTTAAGGTTAGGGTTAGGGTGCACCTGGTATTAATCACCTTATGGGGACCAATTGTCCCCACAAAGATAGGAATACCAGTAAATTTTGACCTTGTGGGGACATTTCCTAGGTCCCCATGAGGAAACAAGCTTATAAATCACACAGAATGATGTTTTTTTGAAAATCTAAAAGTGCACACAGTTTCCTGTAAGGGGTAGGTTTAGTTGCAGGGTCAGTGTAGGACAATACCACATACAGTCTGTACAGTAGAAACACCATTACACCTATGTAATGTCCATATAAAACATGTTAACCCGACATGTGTGTGTGTGTGTGTGTGTGTGTGTGATACAGCACATGTTCAGTCAGTGATGCATCCTCTTTAACTCCAACAGACAGGAAAATGGACTTGAGCCTGCCAACAAACACACAAACCTAGAGTCAGGTATCAACTGTACCACAACCTGACTGGACAAAACCTCCATTGAAGTACAAGGCTAAACATGCCGCTCCAATAATCTCTCAAAACATACTTCACGTTTGGTACAAACCTTGAGCCAAATTCCATATGTTTGAATGAAGAGTGGCCATTCACGCTTCATAACTGTATAAATTTAGCCATTCTATCTTCACTCGCTTTGCTGTCCCCAACAGCATTTCCTTCTCCTGTTATTTAAAAGCACATACCAATCACAATAACCCAGAGAAAATCTACTGCTCAAGGTTGCTGGCAAAACATAAACAAGACCTGTACAAGACGAGTGAATGCACTCTGTTCATCAAAACACTTTTTGTTGCCTCCAGAGAAGCAACAAAACCTTTGGTTCGCTATTTAGTTGAGAAAATCATTCTCAGAAGGTGTTGTTGAATTTGATGTTTGCACTCCATACACAATGAAATATTAAAAGAAACATAATACCTAACGGTTTTGCGAAGAAAAAAGGAAAAAGTGTCAGAGAGAAAGACAAGATTTATAACCTTGAGTAAAACCTGCAGTGTTTACTAAATAAGAGATCAAGTTAAAGCTGCCAGAGACAAAAGTGATGAAATAAAGAAAGAAAGAGAAACAATAAATTCTCAGTTTTTCACTATGAACTCCTTTTTTAAACTATGAACTTTTTTTTTTAATTTTGCATAAAGATAATGATGCCCAATTCTGAGCAATAATGTTTTTTAATTAATTCCAAAAAAATCTCATTATCATAATACATATATTTACTTTTTACTTTCATCTTTAATATTAATTCTAATTAGATTCTCACTTACAGCAATGCACTGATTTTATTACTTTACTAAAACATTACAATTCTTAGAAGGCAATGATGTAAATCCAAAGTTGCCATGATATACAAACACTCTACAATTCAAACAATATATAATCATTGGTAACACTTTATAATAACTACAAGCTATGAATCATTAGTTAAGCATTAATTAATAGTCAGTTCATGCTTTATAAAGCATTGTTCCAACATTAATAGTAATTAGTGAGCAGTTTATAAAAACAGTTATAAATGCCTTGATCTTGATTTATTAGCATATCTAAATGTGCAAAAGGAGATTTAAAGGGTCAGTTATCTTCCTAACAGAAAAGACTAAACAAACCCAACACAGAGGGATACAGAACTATTAATTTAAAGATGCAAAAAATATAAAACTGTACAAGTGTACGATAACATTTTAAATGCCCTAGCCCTACATCTTAAAAAAATATGTCTGTGTTCTGTATCCCTTTGTGTTGTGTTTGTTTAACTTTTCTGTTTAGAATATAAATGAGCCTTTACATCTGCTCACTTTAGATTAGCTCACAAAAACAGACATCTGGCAACTACTAAATGCTTTATAACTACCTGACTTATTCATGAACTACAGCAGGAACATGTGTTAATAAAGCATTTATTAACACACTGAACAGCTATTATCATGTGTCTGAATTATAAGATTAATTAATGTAAATTTAAATAATTTATTAATCATTTACTTAGACTTTTTAAATGATCTTATTAAACACTGAAAACTTCTAAATAACTGGTTTGTTATTAATTATTAATTTATTACAATTAAATTACAATTATTATTAATTATTAAGAACAAGGCATTTGTAAACTGTTTACTAACGTATAGTAATGTTGGAACAATGGTTAATAAAGGATGAACTGTATTTACTAATGCTTAACTAATCATTCATAGTGTGTACTTATTATAAAGTGTTACCGAATTCTTTTTCACATTACAATAATAAGACAAGAATTACTTTTTTTCTGACATCACACTAATGAGAATTGTGGGGGAGTGTTAAATTATCATGCAAATAATTATAGTTTAATAGTTAGATTTTCTTATATCTTTTTTCCTTTGGTTTTAGAGCGCAATAAAACTCTTGACAGGTTTTGTGATTCACTCACCTAATAAATAACATGTAGCTGAAAATAAATGAACTGAAATAAACACATCTCTGGATGAACAGTGATACTGGTGTCATTATGTCTGTTGGTCTTTAATTAGCATCACTTCAGTTTATAGTCCAACGGTTGGTAACACTTTAAACAAATGAACATGATTGTATCACGACTGGATTCTTTCCAACAAGCGCTGTTCCGTGTTCCTACAGCCTCTTTATCGAGCAAATACATCGGCTCATAATTAACATGAAACTACTTTTGAGAATAGCTGATGAAGTGATGCTATCGAGATAAACGTTACTGTTCTTGGAAGTTCTTTTGGAAACTAGTGAAACCTGAAAAAAGGGGGTGTGTCTTTGGCCGCATGTCCTGATTTATTGCGGCAATGGGGAAGTAAAGCCACGTGAAAGATAAGCCATCAGAACCTGAACCCATGTCCTTACCTCAGTGTTCTGCTCCGGGGGAAATAATCTGCTGAGCTGGACAATTGGCTGTAACCGTTTTGGCCGTTCGGTGCAAGTAATCTGGGTGACCTCACCACAAACAAGTTCCCACTAAAGCAAGAGAAAGACATCTGGGTGACCTTTTAGCACAAGTTTCGAGTGAGACTGTGAGAACTTAAAGCTTTACAGACGGCAAACACAACTTTAAAGGCTAAAAGGAATACCTGCTGGGATAAGGTTGGACAGTTTCAGTTCAACAGGAGCTCAGCCATCACACACACACACACACACACACAAAGGCTCCATTGTGCGCAGGGAGGCAGGAGAAATTAGCTTGGTAATGAGGAAGGCAGCAATGATGGGACAGAAAGAATGTAATGAATAACTCAGAGGCACGTTCCTCCAGACCGTGTCATAACGGCTCCAACTACCATCTGACCTCACTGTATACACTGTTCCTCACCCTAGTTCATCTTTCTGGCAGCTAAAAAACCCAAAGCTATCTGACTTCTGACATCTATGCAAATCCATTAATATGTTTGTGTGTGTGTGTTTGAGATGGGCTGCATGACTGATAAGGATGTTCCTGACGTCGACCGTTTATAGTTCAGCTCCGCTGGGCTAGGACTGGCAAGATCATGTACTTTCTTGTCTGGATGTGTTTTGAGAGCAAACAGTCAGGATTTCCATGGCAACACTAAGCCAAGCTTGAGGAGTGGGGTTTGGATTGAACATCGTGGTAGTGGGGAGTGAATGAGTGAATTAAGCATGCTGCTGTCTGTGCGCCGTGTCACCAGACCTTTACTAAAGCTTCTCGTTTCAGCCTATGAGATCATACTGTCATTATAAGGGGATTTGTCCATTTTTGATCCTTCTGTTGAAGCTCTTTTTTTGACGGCAATCACACAAGTATTTTATCTTGTGGGTTTGTTTTCTAAAATGACACCCCAGGTGAATAGGGTAAAAATAATAATAATAATTGTAGATGTCTATAGTTGATTGATTACATTACCATTTTTATTTTTATAATATTTATTTATTATGGAAATTTTATGGTTACATATGCAAATGTGGAAATATGTCATTAAATGTTCAGAAATTTGCATACATTTCCAAAAACTGAACATTGGACAACAGCACATTCAAAATATCTGTTACAGTTATTGACATATTAGAGACTTTTTAAATGCTATTAAGTTAAAGATATCTATGTGGAATGTGCATTTTTATTATGTATACACACACATGCATGCATACGTATCAGATTTTTTTTTTAATATATTTAATATATTTATTTACTATATAAATGTTATGAATATAAATATATATATATATACATATACATATATATATTTACTGTATGTATGTATATTGTATTGTATTATGATTATATATACATAATAAATTTACACAGAACACGCACATAAAATTATGCAAACTAAAAACTTTTATTTTGGATGTGATTAATCATTTGACAACACTCAATTTTTATATCACGTCAGATGATTTTTTTATTAACTAGAAAAAAAATCATATGAATAAAACTAGTTTGGTGGATGCAAGTGAGTTATTAGAGTAACATTTTTTTTTTAATAGCAACATTATATAACTACTAAACATGACATGCTAAGCACAACTAAAATGGAAACTATAACAGCTAATTTGAAAGCTATAATAATATCTGAGTACACTGTTTACAACTCATTTTGAAAATAATGGCCTTTAGTGATACATGTTTTGAAATGTAGAAAAATAGATCAAGTGCAATACAATAAACGTTAAATAAAATGTATTTAGGATGCTATGTTTCATTTCCACTAGAAACAACATTATGAAAAGCTAAATAGTCTCAAAACATAGTGCACTGTTGAGACTGTCTTAAACAACACAGCAACTGTGGTTATCCAGATTATAAGCAAATAAAAAATAAGTTAGCATGGTGTGACAAATGCCAAATTCTGCAATCAACTCTGACAAATGCTCACCTTTGACTCACCTGGAGAAAATAGTGTATGTGTGGCCTATAGCGTTCCTGTTGAGGTGTAACCACTAAAGTAAATAATCGTAAGTGTAGCAGGGTGGCCATCTGTCCCTGTGATGAGACACGATAAGGTAAGCCAGGGTGCATTCTCTCCCAGCACACCTGTTTAAACAGTCAAAGGTGTTTGATTACTGTATTCAGAATCATATGGCCTCAGAATTGCCTTAGAGAATCTCATGCACACTGTGTACTTGTAGTGTAGGTAAATGGTTAACAGTTTTTCAAACTCAAAATACTTCAGCTATGAGGTCACCAAACTATTGATTTCAGTTATATTGATTGAGGGTTTAGGAAGTCACTGTCTGCTTAGCAGAGATAGTGGAGATGCATCACATCATCTTCACATCTCACGATAATGTGAGAATGGACTCGAGATGCATGCCTTTTGTTGTTATTTTCTATTCTTGATAGATGACTTGATTACGTAATGCATATTCAGATCTGTTTTATCTAGTTAAACAGTTATTCAGAGCATACACTTTCTGTGTGGAATAACAACTGATGTTTTCAGCCTTACTTTGGCTCTACTACGCCATCTAGAGGTGTAAAAGAGGGCGGTTTTAAACAGAGTCATGATGCCAAATGCTGTTTCTTAACCTCTTGCATTTGACTGTTTGCTGTGTGACTGCATTCTGGTATCAGCTTCATTCTAGTAGCTAGAACTGCACAATTTGGAAGAGCATAATAAATACAACGGACAGTTTACGAAACAGGGCCGTAGATAAAAAAAAAAATAGGCTATCCAAAATATATATTCAGATAATTTGAAATCCGTCAAAAAAGAGCGCGAGCTACCAACACAAACAAGACATGCTGCCTTTGAATGGAGAAGCGCGTGGCATGTGGGCGCGCGCAGTCTGTCTTTGTGTATAAATAAAAAAACGCACGCGGCTGGGTATGTCTAATGTTAATGAATGGCGATTATGATTTTGTTTTTGTCTTTTTTGCGGAAATTATGTTGATATCGCAATTTAATACTGTATATAGTAATGTAAATAGTAATTTAGTCAAAGTCAAAGCAAAGGCTTGATTGTGAAAAACAGGATTTAACAATCCTTGGATTTAATCCGCGTTATCGCTCATAATCGAACATTAGAATTGCTTATCCTAATTTAAGCACCCCAGCCAAATTCTGCTTGCGATCTAGGAAAGGGGGAGTACATAATGCGCCTTTAAAACTAAGTTTGCAGTGTAGATGGAATGAGGTCAGACAGAAAGCTTCTCATTGCACGCGCCGATTATTATTAGATACTATATTCAGCCAATGGAGGGCGACGGGGTGTGGCTCTGGCTGAGGATAGGCTAGTGACAGCAGCTGATTGGCTGGATTCTCTTTCCTTTATACCTTCGGAAAAGGATAAATCCTTGTGAGGCGGTATAGCAGAAGTATTGAAAGTTGTGAAGGGTGATAGGAAGCTCAGAGCATGAAAAAGTGCAGTCGCCTAAACCTACCGCATGGTCATACGACAAACTATGCTAAAGACACTTGTCTGTTTCCACTGAACGGCTTCAGATACTTCGCGTCCAGAGCGCACTCTGGGTTCGTTTTCAGTCGAACCGGCAGTTGAACGGCAGACTGTTGATTTTGACAACAGTGCCGGGACTTGACAGAGCTCCTGACGGGGGATATGCGCCTTTGTGGACGGCGTGAACCAAGAGACAGACAGCAGCAGCGACTTTGTTTCCACGCTGACTAAATCACATTGTGAAGAAGAAACTCTTAGCGCTCTCCAAGCGTTTCAAGCTGCGGCACGTGTAGGATTTTCGTGCGCAATTAAAAGTTGAGACTGTTGTAGTGAGTGCATGGGCACAGACCTGGCTATGGTGGAGCAGACGCACATCAGCAACAACAGCGACGTGCTCCACGGCGATTCAACAGATTCTGGAGAGATGGACCTAGACATGGACGCCTCCCCGACTCCCGGCTCTCCAAACTCGGCTGGGGATAAGATGGACATCGCCTGGTGCAAAACCCCATCGGGACACATTAAGAGGCCAATGAACGCATTCATGGTTTGGTCGCAGATAGAGAGGCGCAAGATTATGGAACAGTCGCCGGACATGCACAACGCGGAGATCTCCAAGAGACTCGGCAAGCGCTGGAAACTTTTGAAAGACAGCGACAAGATCCCCTTCATCCGCGAGGCCGAGCGTCTGCGACTCAAGCACATGGCAGACTATCCAGACTACAAATATCGACCTCGGAAGAAGGTGAAGTCATCCAGCGGCAAGACTGGGGAGAAGGCGGAGCGCGTGAGCGGCAGCCCCGGTGCGAAGTCTGCCTCCAAAAAGAGCTCCAAAACTCTCAGCAGGTCGCACAGAAAGTCCACGGCGCTGGAGCTGACCTCCCACTCCGTCCCGGCAGACCACCACACTCTTTACAAGTCCAGGTCCGCGTCCGCGGCCAAACAGATCCCTGAGAAACCAGCAAAGCGCGGGCATGCGTTCGGGGGATGCAGCTCCGATAGCAGCCCGCCCTCCGTGGCCGTGCCGGCCAGCCCCACTCTGAGCAGCTCGGCGGAATCCAGCGACCCGCTGAGCCTCTACGAGGACGGGCTCGCGAGCGGAAAGGAAGACGCGGAGCCCGCCGCGCGCTTCAAGTACACCCGCGCGCCCTCTCCGACGCCCTCCGCCTCGCACTCGTCCTCCTCTCAGTCGTCCTCTTCGGATGAGGAGTTCGAGGACGAGCTGGCGGACCCCAGCCCCGGCTTTGACAGTTTCAGCACCTTTGGCACCGCGCCTCTGGACAGAGATTTGGAGTTCAACTTTGAGTCAGGCTCCGGCTCGCACTTTGAGTTCCCCGACTACTGCACCCCAGAGGTGAGCGAGTTGATATTAGGGGACTGGCTCGAATCGACAATATCCAACTTGGTGTTCACTTATTGAGCGCTAGTTGTGAAAGGACAGTTTGAAAAATGACTGGAGGGCTGTAAAGATCCTCCGAGACGAGTCAACGACATGATTCCTCGATTCCTTATCATGCATCAGATACTGTGGGTTCTCATTATCCACTGACAAGAGTGCAGATGAAAGTGCTTAGCTTGCTCGTTTGGTGCTGGAAGGAGGCGCGCTTTGGACGCAGACGAGGAGGGCATTGCGCGGTGGCGAGTTCACGCTGTGCGCCCTCTTCGAATTTAAAAAAGGGACGTTTTTAAACAGAAGACAAGTCTGGTCATATGCTTGTTTCGATGGAGGTACTGAATGGAGAGCACGCGAGCGAGCGACGATTCGTTTGCTCGCGCTCGAGGTTGTTTACCAGAATCGTGTGTTAGACCAGCATCGCATGCTTTCATTACGATTTAAGGCTGTTGAGAAGCGTAACTGGTGTTGATTCATTGAAACCGAATGGCAGCGCCACATGAGACGCAAAAACAAACACAATCACCAGCTTTCCTGTCGTCATGACATCAGGATCCAGACGCAACTCAGATGATTCGACTCTTTACACTACAAATCAGGACCAAAATTAATCCGAGGAGCGTTTTCTCTCTCTCCTTCTCTCTCTGCCTTTTACTTTTTCATCCTCGTAACTTTTCAGCGCTGGCATTTTTTATATCGATGTATTTATAATGGCCAAACATTGCTCCTCTCTTCCCCTCCGTCACTTGTGTTCTAGTCAGTCTGTTGTGTGTCTAGGCTACACATGCACATGTCCGTCTTTCTCGCGGAAGGGCTAGACTTGTTTCGTATTATTTAATTGATGACCTCTCACATGGAACGGAGATTAAATGTTTCATTATTTTCTAGTGTATTTTTGTACAAAATCTATCGAGGGGGTGTCAATCGGTGAATATCGCTGTTTGGATTTCCGATTTTAAAAGCCAGGGGGTTGGGTTGTCTCCAAAATCTGCCCCCTAAACATGTTTACAGTGTCAATCCACAGGCTTCTTAAAGAGACAGTATCTGCATTTCAACGACCAATCGTCATTAGCCTACGATGCGCGCGCTGACTGAGGTTGTATGTAGCTGCAGCAGCGACAGCTGCGATTTATCGCGTCCTTATTGGGGATACTGTACTTTTTGAATACCAATTTCTTTGTGCTTTTATAGTGACACGTTTCGGTTTGAACCACTGGATGGAATGACAGATACGGTCGAAATGCCTATAATTCATGAACAATGAAGTACGTCTTCACTCCATAATTGTACAAGGATATTTAATCTTTTCTACTTGTTGGCTAAATGTAGCTAATTGTTTTAGTATATTATGGCATGGCGAATAGCATTTTGTATTTCTGAATTCAGGTTTATGTAGAGCAGTTGTGTTTAAGGCAGAGGATCAACATGAAGATTTCTATGTACATTGAGTGTAAAATAAGTAAAAGATTGCGTGTTTATGTCTGACGATGATATATCATGACAGGAACAAGAACATATATCTTTATACATCCTATGTTTAAGAGTGTTGTTCATGACTTTTGGAATATATAGATATGTTTTATTGTTTCATTTTGTGCAATATGCTGTGTACAATATTGTTTTGTCTTGCCATACCATATCTCAACATTTGAGTAGTGAACTCAAAAGCCAGCCAATTGTGTCAAGTCACTGCCTGTCAGACCTCTGTACAGAACTTTGTCTTTTTCCAAGAAGGAAATAAAATCAGCTGGAACTGAATGTCAGTTGCACGGCTCTTTCTCTCATATTGTATTTCTTTTCATTGAATGCAACACTTCACAAAACTAAAGAATAGTAATTCTGCACCATGTGCATTTCTGAGAGCAGTACTGCCCCACGAAGGCAAAACACAGTAATTACGACAACACTTAACCAGAAAATGGCTTCATACATTTCTGATTTAGTATCACACTCTGATTCACCAAAAAGTGGCCAAAGGACAATAAACTCCACTTTTAAAAATGAAAGTTATTTACTGACATAAAACCTTTCCATTCAACAAAAAGTTCAGTATAGAGAAAAGGCTTCTTAATGTTATATATAAGCTACACAATAAAAAGTTATTTAAAATATTTTTTTTCACTTAATGGTGCTTCAAAGGCATCACTGCAGGGAAGAAAAAGAAACACTTTGGAACCTTTATTTTAAGGGATCTTACACAGAGCAATAAAGAAAAAGCTAAAAGGTCAATATTTGTACCTTAATATTAAATATGTAATATTTGTACCTTATTTAAATGGTATTAACATTTTAAATGTGCATATTAGTACACAGATTCTTCATATTATTACCTTTTGAAAGCATACAACCCCAGTTTTTTTGTTTTTTTGGCCTTAGTTTAAGTAAGAATACTCAACAAGCTCATGTGTATAATATTAGAAGAATATTATTTATTATTTTTATGTAACATTTACAGTCACTTCCACCAGCTCTGCTTTTGTATGTCAGTCTGTGTGAGACATTTGAAACATGCACTGCCAAAAGATTGACAGTCAGGCCTATTGCAACCTGGAGTCACGAGGAACTGTCACATAATTATATTATGCAACTGTTTCATTTCTTTGGTCTCTGGTAAACATCCATTCACCCCCCCCCCCCCCTTTTTTCCCTCTATAAGACACAGGCAAGTGGGTAAACAGAGGCGATCCAGACATTACAAACATGCAATAATCACATTACATGCCTGCAGTACGCCATGTTTACATGAAGGAGGGGGGGGAATAAGATGGTTTGTCCGTGTCTCAAAGGCTGAGTGTTCTAGCAACTCGGTCTGAGTCATTATCTAGCATCATCCCGACTGATAGCGCAGGGTGTGAACCTAATGCCCTAGTCGAGTGTGAGCATGGATGCACACTGCAGCAAGAGGGTCTAGACATGGGCTCTGTGGGGGAGGAGTGTGAGACAGATGAGATGTCTCTGCCGGGAGGCTACATTGGGGGCGCTCAAGTGGATTGTTCAGCAGGGATGACTGCTGAAACCAATTAATTCCTTCTGGGTGCACTGGTTTGTGTCGGGAACGGGGAGGGGGCTCTCGAAAGATTTTGTGTTAATCTGTTTACATCCTCCAAATGAGAAAAGAGACAGGAAGCCGTTTGAATACCACAGTTGTGCAAAGTTAAGATATGAATGTATCAGTCTGTCAAGCAGACTTGGATGATGGATTGTGTTGGGGTGCCAGTTGCAAGCTCATGTATTCATGTTTCTTGCAATCTTGATTTGTTATCTGGAGTCAGTGACACACAAAGTTTGAAGCTGTGCGTGTGTCTGTCCGTCTATCTTATTTTCTACATACATACATACATACATTCATAATGATAAACACATATGGATAGTAAATGGATAGTAAATTGCATAGTGATTATAAATATTGTTAATTTTAGTACTGCCATGAAAAGCTATTTTACATACATATGAAGAATAAATTAAATCCCTTAATAATAGCATGAAAACTTTTGAAGGGAATCATTTTTAAATATTTTTTAATCTAAAATGCTGTCTACTAAAATGTGTGAATTAGTCTATTCTGGGCAGTACTAAATAACCTTATTCATTTAATTAATTTATTTGTAACATTGTGCAAGGTGAATGAAGGTGAATGTCACACAGTGTGTGTGTGTCACACACACATATATATATATATATAAGCCTGCTTTATGTATTACATAAAAAAGTACAAGATCACACATACACACACACACACACTCATGAACACACTTTATAACTATAGCATTAACAGAAGGCAGCACAGATGGTTCAAATTGGTGCACTTTGCGAAATTAGTAATATTTACAGTTATCCACATACTATGGTTGGCACTACATGTCACTATTACAATCTAATAAACTGTCATAAATATATATCTATCAATTTAACTACTCAAAAGCAATTTACTCAAAAACCAAGTCCTCAACACACTCAGTGACCTGACAATGTAATAATATCAAAAACAACAATGTAATAATAATAATAATAATGATTATTATTATATATATATTAGATAATAATCATCATATATATATTATTATTGTTATTTGTTTAATCGTAGACAATTTTCACAAACCAAACTAGGTGTAATTCCGTTAATACGCATGGTATTGGACAAGGGGTGGGGTCATGGGTGAAAGGGGCGTGGTCACGCAAGCTGTCTAGCACGTGTAGACAATGCACTATCATCAATACAAGCCAAACATCCGAACGCTGAAAGTTTTGCGCTTTTGGATTATAAGGACACAAACGGGATCACGCCTCAATGGACTTTCACGTTTTAGATAAACTCTTCGAGGATAACTTCCTGACGTAGGTAAATGATTTTGGAATATTTTAGCGGGAGTTTTTGTGCGTCTGCTCTGAAAGTTGAGCACAAAGGGGGAGTGGAGTATTCCTTTGTTCATCATGTTATGAACTGACTGCTCACAAACTTCGCTTGGCCACGCGACAATGGGATGAGAACGTAATAACACAATGGAATATCAGTAACTAACTGGATGACTTTTCATAAACCTGGCCTGATTGGGAATTTTCTTACTCATCACAATTAACACGAGGAAAAATCAACAAAGAATGAACTTACGTATATGTTGGTCCATCTGTCTTAGACCTTATAATTGTTAATAATTAGAAGCCAGGTTATTACTATAGGTTTAGATCAGAATTAGGTTAGCAACAGGTAGCTTTTCAGTAATTTGTAACGTTAGCAGTTCTGATTTAAAAAAAAAAATCCAAAACAAAATTAAGTTAAATATAAATGATCACAGAGTGAGTTACAGTATCAGGGGATGCGAATTCAGGTTTAAGTAAGCTAATCTCTTCTTGCTTAATAAAGTGCTGAATGTCAATATATATATTTTTTCTTTGTGTTTTTATTTTTCCCCTTTTGCAATCCTTTTTTAAACATCAGGATAAAAAAAAATCATGTTGAGGTTACTGTTTGTACAGTACAGTATATGATAATGATTATGGATGTTCTTGTTTCAAGTTATGAACTCCAAAGGTCACACTTGTTTAGCATTACAAAGAAGACGATTGCTGTTTTTTGTTTATTTTTCATGCATGAAATATGCAGTATAGCTATTTTAATATTGCTGGCACTGAGGCCTATAGACGCATCACAGTGAAAACAACCTGTTCTATTTAATAAAAAAAAAAGAGTAATGTGCAATACAAAGAGAGCTGCAGTAGCCAGATAACCCAAAGATAAAGAAAAGAGGAATAAAAGCCAATGTCAAAAGCCTTTTTGAGAACTAACCATACTTTTCTTGGACTTTCTTGCAATTAATTTTCACCAGCTGATTTTGAAGTACTGTGGATGAAATTTAACACTGCGGTACAAAATGTACAAAACCTACAAGACGTACTAGTACCTTTTATGTGCTAATACCTCTTAGTTAACACAATGTACCTTTAAGCCACCAAAACGCAAATTTAGGGGTAAATAAGGTACAAAAGTGTACCGATTAAAAAGGTGCTGCTCCAGTGACAGCTCTTGTATTTTATTTTATTTTTTTTCTGAAAATGTATCCCATGAGGCCACAGGAGTCTGTGAATGGCAGTGAATCAACTGGTGCTAGTATGTCACATGAGAGTGACAACATGAGTGATGAAGTACATGAATTAAAATACGTACACGCATTCATATACATCTAATTTAGCAGTATTTACTTTAAATAGTACCTACTTGTAATGCATGCGATTTCAGATGCAGCCAAAGTGTCCAAATACTTTTCCCCTCCCATCATGCACTGCATTTGTTCTCTGAGCAAGCTGTTTAGAAGACGTCTGCTGGGGTTTGTTGCTCTGTGTATGTGTGTGTGTGTGTGTGTGTGTGTGAGAGAGAGTGCAACAGACATGCTGTATTAATGTATGCCTGCTTAGAAAGGTTGCTACAGAGATAGCTCTGTTGCCTTGGGATGTTGAAATGTCTTGTTTTGACATTCCTTGTCTTCCATACAAAAAAATAGGAGAAAAAAAGACATTGCAGGCATCAGAAGACAGCACAGCTAATTAGTCACTTTTGTGCGGGAAGCGTGGTGAGCTGATGTCACCGGCAGTGAAGTAATTACTACCCATAAATCATAGTGTGTGTGTGAGAGGTAGTGGTAGAGAAGCGAATGCTGCTGCTGGCAGCTCTATTGTCTTGAACTCATGAGCCCACTTCTGTCTCCTTAGCGGAAAGGTAAATAGACACCTTCTTGTTCGCAGACGTACTTTAGGATGAGGCAGATGAATCGAAAACGCCCCCCTCCCCACGGTTCCTAGGTTAGTTATGCATCTGTTCAGCACAAGGGTCTTTATTTCAGAAATTAATTTCAGATTTCCAAGGCTTTCTGGAGTAAAAGCGCTCCGGCTGTGCCGTGACATCAGGCATCATCCGCAGCATTAATTTTCTTCCCAGCATCACAGCGGTTGTTTTGGCACCCCCGTATGTTTTTAATAGTTTGGTATCTTAGGGCCTTGTCAAGATCTTGGTGGAGGCCTTTGAAATTAGACTGAGTTTCTGTCAGCGTATGCTTTGATTTACTTTCCCGCCGTCTATCTCTCTCCACGCGGCCAAGAGAGCCTGATGTTTTACTGTCCCGAAACTGAGTGCGAGTTTGCTGACGGTGCTAAACCGTGAGGATGCGCAGGCTGAGCTCCACAGGCTCTGCCCAGCCGAACCACTTCTGAAGTTCTCCTGTGCTCTCGTGTGACGAGCTGTCGGTTTATGACTGGGAGCAACTGGTATATGTTTGTGTCATGTTTATGTGCGGTTTGAATGCGCGCATTCGCCGAAGGGCAGCTTTGCGTCACTACTGCACGTCGATGCTTTGTTCTGCGAGAGCTTGTTATAAATACAGTATGTTGTTTTGAAGTGGGGCTGCACTGTGTTTCTCACACTTTTGAGAGCATGTCTGTGTCTCCATAGGTTTTTTTTTTTCAGTGGAGTTGACAGGGTTTTGTGAGTGCGTTGTTCTATGTTTATGTTTATCATGCAGGACCTAACTAGGGGAAAAAAAAGAAAGGAAACAGTGGATTGCACGTGAACCTGGTGCTCTGTTCACAGCTCGATGCAAATGCAACACAGATGTTTTTGTACTGTACTGTGAAGTCTCCTCTCTTTTCTCATCCTCACTTCTGCTTTTTCGTCAGAAAATCCCTTTATGGTCCAGATTGGCACACCTCCTCTCTTCCTGCTCCTCATGCCTGTTTTCCATTGCTGCTTCTCACTCACACCCTGACACCTACTTATTACTTCTGTTTTCTTGAATGCGTTCCTCTGCTATTCTCTTTTTCTTATTAGTCGACTCCTTTGGAAAATGTAATTTGAGCTGAATGAGATAAATTTCTATGGTTTGGCACTTTGGCCGGTGTGTAGCTTGCGGGCCTGCTAGGCTTCATACTTTTCTTTTTTTGCAATTTCCAGCAATTAATTCAGCTTGAACTGCTGTATTGTATGTCTGTACATAACTATACTATCTACAGTAGCCTGTATTCATTTATTTTATTTGTAATAAGCAGTAAATAGCAGTAATCATTAGAGGCCCTTTTAATGGAGGTTTTAAACTATTAACCAGTTTTCATATTACCAGTTTTATTTATATTTTATATTAATGAACTACTAGTTTAAAAATTAAGATTTTAATTTATTGTGTGTGTGTGTGTGCATGCTTTTTTCATTGTGCATTCCTATTCATCTCATTCAAATTGCAGTTTGGTTATTTTTATTAGGTTAAACAAACAAACAAACAAACAAACAAACAGCTCAGTAACTCAATCTTTTACAAAAGCATGATAACATAATCAAAAAACAAAAAATATTAAAGTTAACTTAATATTTATTTATTGAAGAATCTGTTTAGCAAGATTAAAAAAGAGATATATTGCCTTGTCAACCTGCAGGAATAACATGTTTTAACACATTTCTAAAATATTTTATTTAAAGTAATAAAATTGTTTTATGGTTTTAGTTAACTATACGCTATTAATATAAGAATTAAAATAAGCTAAATTGAAATAACATGTACTGAATTAATTTGTGATAAGTAAGTAAAATGCAAACTGAAAGTCAATAAAACTAAATAGAAATGAATAGAGAAAAATTAATAGAGGTTCATTGCAAAGGATAACTTTGGAAATAAATTGACTACTGTTATCTCTCTGCTGCAATTAGTTTAACAGTATTGTTGCCAGGTGGCTAACTCAAAAAGAATCACAAGATATATTTTATGTTAAATTGTATTTTATTTATAATAAATATATATATATATATATATATATATTATTTTTTAAATTGTATTTATTTATTTATTAAATTACATTTTGACATTTTTATTTCTTATTGACTAACTGAATGGAATATAAATAAATAAATATATATATATATTTTTTAATTAATTAATTTTATGCAGGGCTATATAGATGTTTAAATCTAAAATTTGAGATGTGAGAGCATGTGAATAAGAGAAAAACAGAAAGGAAAAGACTTGCTGAAAGTTTCTAGGTTTTGCTAGTACAGAGCACATCTGTGAAAGCAATCACTAGCTATATACTTGAGGATGAAGGTCAATGTCCTGTGACAGTTGGAGATTCACTCACTGTGTGTGTGTGTGTGTGTGTGTTCAAGCAGTTCCACATGGTTCAGGGAAGACTGAATAATGCACTGGGACTACAGGAGACCCTGTCACAGAGAGCTTTTCACTTGGTGGAGAGAGACTAAAAATCTTTGCTGCGATCTAAACTCACAGTTTACAGTAATCATCTCTGAGTATAGTATTGACAAGTAACCGAGCCGCTTAAACTAGAAAGTGAGAGACATTTTCCCATGAGAAGATTTTAGTTAATGAGCGGTGGTTTCGCAAAGATGAGAAGACTCAGCACTCTGAGGCTGATTATGAGAGTGAGATCTGAAACGAGAGCTTTGAGGTGGGCGGCACAAATGAGAGAGTGGCAGACCTTTGGAACATCTGCCAATGTGCCTGTGAATTATAGCAGATTCATTAGAGCAAGTAGGCGGAGGGTGTTTCTGAGCACTGACAGTTCACAATCCGCAGGAGGTTGCACCACTAGTGAGGGTGTGGATTGTTTAACACTCTTTCCTGACCTCATCCCATCGGCTGGTGTGAGGCAGCTTAAACCCAAATGTGCATTATTTCTTTACACTAAGGAAGGTTAAATGGGGTCAGAGCATTAGTATGAGTTATAGCCATTACCTGGTTTGTTGGAAGCATCCCGGTCGTGACACGCAAAGTCTCAGAGACTCTCTGGCCATTAAGAACCACATATCCGAGACTTATTACTCTTTCGGTTAGGGTCAGTAGAAAATCCTTGTCTTAAGACTTAAGCTATGTCATGAAGACAGTGGTGCTGCTCATGCACAGAGTACACCTTGTACACAGTGTATGGATTACAACAACTTGAATGTGCACATTCTATGATGAGTGTGTTTTTAATATCTGAACAACATCTCCAATGATATAATGAAGAAGAAAAAAAAATCACTCAAACTCAATTAGCATTTTTTATTCATGTTGTTCCAAACCCTTAAGACTTTGGTTAATCTTTGAAACAAATGTTTTTAATTATTTCTGAGAGTTTCTGTCATTGAAAGTGTGGGTAACCCAAAATTAGAAGATCCTAATTGGTCATAAAGGCATTGTAAAATATATCTGTATGAATCAAGCAGTTTATGAAGAGATACTATTAAAACATTAATTCTTGATTTAAAATTGAAACATAATCATATGGCTTTGGAATAAGGAATAAATTATGCAATTTTTCATTTTTGGTTAAAATAATTCTTTGTTGCCTTGCCGTCAAATTATATTACCATTTATTATTATCATTTACATTGTTGTTATTGTCATATGATCATTTCCTGTTTTTTTTCCTCCCTCAAAACAGGAAATTATTTCATAGAAATTGCTAATTCAAAATATATTTTGTTTGTAAGAAATATGCATTTAACATGTAAAAAATTATTAAATATTTGATAAATAACAGTGACTTAAAAATAATTATTGAAATATTACAGATGTATACACTCACATGTATACAATCTATAAGGCAAATATTATTACTACATTTTTGAAATCAATAACTATATCTTAAGTACGAAGCTATTTAAAACCATATGAAGCAACATAATTAACAGATCTCATAATATACATATATAGGACATTATGTGAAATTTCATATTTAAAAAAACTGTTCTGTTTCACATGTGGTGAATAGAAAAAATATGGGCTGCATTCAACTGCAGTGTGACCGTTGCCTTTGCTGCTCCCTACTCACATAAAGTAATTAAGAATTTGTATGTGTAAAAGTGCGTGCTAAAGCTGCCACTTGTGAAGTCCAACTCTTGTAGTGATCTGTCAGCGGAGCCTTTTACTTTGGAAATAATGGTCTTAAGCTCTTAGCCTCTAATTCATTAGTGGCACCTAATACCTTCAGTTGCTTCATCAATATTCACTAATTGGTTTTAAAACTTCTCATGGAGTCTAAGCTGGCAGTATTGGATGGAGTTGTTCTTCTAACATTTGTATTCCTAATGCTGCAGTTCCAACGGCTTCTCTTAGGATCTGAAGAGTGTTGGCGCCATTTACCCTTTTCACTTGTCTTTTTTTAATTAATCCCTTTCTAGTCGTGGTGGGCCAAAGAGAATCCTGTCTCATTAAGTGTCTAAATTCATGTGGCAGACTTGTGCTTTTATAAAAGGTACCAATCAAGGGTGTTAGAGTGGTGCACTGTTCTTCTTTTATTATTAGCAACTAATGCACCACTGTTGGCTTTTCAGTGCAGTGTGTAATGGCCAACTAACGGGCCATGTGCTCTGAAGTAAGTTCAGTCATAGCTGATCACTTACTAGCTAAGGGGGACAAACCCAGCTCTGCTTAAAACAAACTTTACATTGATGAGGTTTGTGACCTCGAGGAACTCGGCCACACATTGAGTCTTCAGTCGTTTTGTACACAAATTTATTGTGCCCCTCTGGGCAACTACTTAAAGATCAAAATGCATCTTACTCAACCTGGGCAAGTCCAGCTTAGTTGTGTGACCTGGGGCCTGTACCATAAAACAAGTTTACCAAATAAGCCAGGCTTATGGCAGATAGTCTGACTTATTTTAAAGGAGAAGTTCACTTTCAAAAAAACTTTTGCTAAAAATTTACTCACCACTTCTTCAGTCGAAAAGAAATTAATGTTTTTGACGAAAACATTCCAGGATTTTCCCCCATATAATGGAATCTATTGGG
>JAUCMT010000043.1:6049660-6065509 GCA_032357475.1 Enteromius thamalakanensis | reverse complement strand
TTAAGCAATGTACAACATGTATATATCTGTAAACAACTCAAAAAAAGTGTTTTAGGGTGTTGTGACCCTTTAAATTTAGAAAATTCTCAGTTTATTTCCATAAATTCCCGTTTATTCCCATTAATTCACGTTAATTCCCATGGAAAGTTTCCATCTTTGAAAATTCCGGGAATTTTGCAACCCTATTTATAATATTCGTCATCCTTAGAAATTTATTTATCTAGTATGTATGTTTGTATGTGTGTCTGTAGCTTATCAACTTTAATGACCAAAATAGTATTTAAACAAACAAATAAACCAGACCTTTCTAACGTCAGCTGATTTCAACTTATGTGTTTTAAGATCACACTACACAGACCAAGCTAGACTACCAGACTGCTCAGCTAAAAAGTGCCAAAACCCTCTAAAACCAGCCAAAAGACCCTGCCGGAAGACCATAGAAAAATCAAAAAGCCAAGTTAGGCTGTTTTTGATCTTAATTTTTTTTTTTCCAATAGGGTGGACCAGAAAATGGCCATAATGGCCAGTTTGAAGTAAACCGAGCTATGACTTTGAGTCGTGTTTTTTCCAGCAAAATGTCTTCTCAAGACCCACCAAGTCTTATTCTTTTAAACATTCACAAACCCTGTGGAGTTTTTTTTTTGGCATGAGCTCTGCACATCATTATTGCTACACCCTAAGGCACTTTTGCGACTAGAAATGCAGTTATTACTTTCGCATTAGTCATATGATGTACTTGGCTCATTTCAAGTGTTATAGCAGGGATGGTGAGTTAGAGCTCAGAGAAGGACTGGGGTTTGGAATGATGTGGTGAGGCTGATCCTTAAGGTTGCCCCCTGCTGGCAGGAGCAGGTGTGACCAGCATTATTGAGCTCCCCTACTGCTTTCAGCAGAGCAAGGGGAATCGAGTCTACCTCATTAGGAAGGGTGGGCTATAGCGAGCAAGAAATAGAGAGATCCTAATATTGCTGTGGTCGTGTGCTGCACAAGCTTTTCATTTTTCAAAGCTTCTCCAGACACGAGAACGCTGCTCAATTAGGCTGTCGACTCACGACTTAATGAGGAACCAGCCATGACGGCGTACTCTAATTCATGACAAATTGCCTAATTGTCGCTGGCTATTCACATTCTCTGGACTAGGTTTGTGGAACGTGCAGTACCACCATCACTGACACTAAGTCTGCATGGTTTTGCTGTTCTTCTCATATATTGACCACTTTTTTGCTTTTGATCATTCTTCAAACTAACCTATATTTTATTTTGGTGGCCCAAACCTTGCATTAGTCTAGGTTGTGTTATCATATAGGTAAAACTCTGTGTTTTTGGCTTTAGTTGTAATGCATATCCTCAGTGCCTTGATTGAGCACTGATGATTGGACGCTCCTGGAGGTCGAAAGAGGTCAAATGGCAGCATACATGTCTTAAATTAAGAGTTTATCTTTAAAATTCAGAATAGAGTATAACATTTATTAGTTGCAACACACCCCAAACACACTGTATCGCACAATTCAACACTCAACTTGACATTCTATTTGCAATGTGATGAACGATTCTGGGAATAATAGCATTTTTGACTCATTTAATTGGACTGCTAAAATTGAATTTAAAATGCAAAACAACCCATTTTTACTTCCATATGATAGCCGAATGGCACTTGCTGAATTAAACATGATGCAGGACTTTAGTCTAAAAAAACTGACTGCAGAACCACTGGCTCCTAAAATGCAACATTTAGGAACCAAATGACAAATGAAAGAATCACTCTATAAGGATGGCTGTTCATAAGCAGTTTAGTTCCCATTTAGTGATTCTGATTGTGTACCTGGTAAATGTCACACTTTTTTGTGATTTATCATTACAGCTGGACCTCACTATGCTTATCAGTTACAGATGATTAATTTTTATATGTAATTTAATTTTAGTTTCATATAAAACCAAATATAACCAAAAATGGCTAACAATCGAATATGATGAGTTAATACGAGTTAATAGTTACTCTGAACAAACTGCTTTGAGTGAGGTTGTCATCCTGTTCTTTTCTGAACAGGTGTTCATGTGCCCTAATGTCTTTAAAGGGGTTACCATCCAGGGTAAGAGGAGTAGGGAGGATGTAGGGGACCAAAAAACTCTTTATTGGACCACAGTTCTGCGCATCTTCCCAAGTCACTAAAGCGGCCGTAATTGTCATGTTATTAAACCTGTGCAAATAATCATGGCGTAAAGTGTCCATCAGTTCTACACCTTAAAATACTGAAGGGCCCTTTGAAGTGGCCATGGGGCGGCCATGATTGTTCTCTCTCTGTAGTGCCCTTCAGAGGTCAATTTGTGCTATTTGGAGATACAGAGTGAAATCTAAATGTTTTAATACCATATGTGTAAGGCGTGGAACCATCAAATGTTGGTCCAATCATATTCCTCGGTTCCTTCCTTCCGTCTTACATGCCTGTCAATGCAAGTATTTCCCTACCAAGAGTCGTTGGAAATACGTGCCTCTAAATACATTTTTGCAATACTTTAATTATGTTCTTTACTATGGGTTTGGTGGCAATTAGCATCCAGTGAGTTGCACTAAAGCGCTTTGATTGATCACATGATATAGGCACATATTGCTGTGTTTGGATTACATTGCTTCAGGTGCGTATTGCGTTGTTAGAAAACTCATGCATATTAAGCTGTATATATGTGACGACACGTTCAAAGGTATCCGTTTTCAAATTTTGCTGCATTTTAAAATTATTCCGAAGTAATTATGCAAAAATGTGCTTTTTTTCATCAAAACTGTGGACATTTTTTGTGGACATTTAAATTTTTTGTTTTTATTTGAGTTTCACAGAAATGTAGGTAGAGACACGTATTTTCCAATAAGTCTATGATGGTATTTACATAACTTCCTGTACCCGGTTCACACTGACATAATACGTCATCAGTGCGTTTGTTACACTATTGCAGACGTGTTACTGTTGTAGTATTAATCACCTTCATCCTTCATCGTCGCTGGTTAGCCTCTGGTCTGCTGTGCTTATGTATTTTAAAGGAGGCGTGGCTTTGGAGACTGATTTGCAGTGAGAGTGGAATCTACTCTGAAATCACCCTACTTTTAATTGGTATGTTTGCCATGTTTCGTACTTATATAGTCACGGTCTTAATGATTATAGAGCGTACTGTACAATTTTAAATATTTCCATAACAATATTGCCTCTGTATAGTTCCTCAAAGACTCTGAGAAAATGTCTGGTGATGATGATAAAAGTATTTAATGAAAAACAACCCCACAGTAAGAGAAAATTGATTTGTAGCTTATAAACAATATGTGCAACCGCTATACCAGTGTGTGAGGATATTGGCTCAAGCTGAAGGTCACTGCATGGCTACAGAGTATTTCCAAACAGTCCATTATTATGCTTGCACGTTTCAGAGTCTTGGAAACACAGAAACACATAGAAAATGTGTTTGTGTAACCCTTCAGTAGACCTGAATTGCTTTTTCACCTCATTGAACATTACCCTGAATTCTGATGCAATACCCGTGGCTTTAGTCTTTTTTTTTCTCCTTTTATGCAAACACACACACACATATGCACAGCAGTTAGAATTATGCCCTTCAAGACTCTCCTTGGCTCTGCTTCTGCTTACACACTCTCTCCAGCGCTCTGTTTCAGCCTTGCGGACATGCCGCCAAAAATCGCGAGGCAGTCTAGTGCTGACTTCTCTCGATCAAACACTCACTGGTACCTCCAGACACTGCTTTAACAGCTCCCTGGCGCCCTCCCCGCACACAGCTGTGCCGGTGACCCACTAAACTCGCAAATGAACCAGCGTTCTTGCCATCTCATTGGCTGGATCAGAGACGCATGACAAGCAAAGAAACACGACTCAGCCTATCCGTCTCTGTCAGCTTTTCTTTAATCCTATTCCAAAAATCCTCCTTATTTTTCCCTGCTATGCCCACAGCAGATCATTTTCCATCACGAGGGGTCGTGTCCCCAAATAATAGAATTTTGACTGCAGACATGTGGCGATTTCCTCTAAATCTGTCAAATGAAACAACACAAGACAGATTAGTTCTTTCTGTTTTCATACGCTTTCCACTTCCAATTTCCCATTGGCTCTTGCTCTCAGTTCTGAAGGTCTACTCCCTCCCTTTATGCTCTTACAGTAAATTGCTATTGTTTTTATTTATATACAAATCATGGGAGAGCGGAGTGCTGGAAGTCTGTCTCTGTACCTCTCTCTCTATGTCTAACCAGTCTCATGAGCAGTGGATGCAGAATATGGAGGTTTTTTTAAATGGAAAGTGTTGCAGAAAAGTGCTTATAACCTGCCTGTGAGCCGAACATTGCTCTCCCAACAAACTTTGTAATTACATGGACACAATGTTTGATGAATGAGGATGATAATGTATATAAAATAATATAATATTATATAATATATATATATATAATAGTTAGTAAGGTCTTTTAGGTTTGGGTAGGATAACAGATGTAGAGCATGGTCATGTGGAATATGAGTACTTTTATGAGTACTTTTTGACTTTGTTAAAAAGCTCTGCTGAAATTTGATGATACCGTAGTTGATATATGTACTTAAAAGCAAGACCCACAAGACTACCAAGATATTTACTTTGGAACAAAGCTGTTGTTTCAGAGAAACAATTGAGACGTTGAAGTGATGTGTATTTTTTCTTTATGGTCGGGTTGGGTTAGCTTTAGCCTTTTCCAGAGATCCAGATGCAACAAAAACTGTTCCTGCTTTCCCTCAGGTCCTGCTCCTCAAGAGAGGGTCAAGATAGACTGTTCTATTTTCATCGTCTTGATATTCAAGTCAGATCTCCGAGAGACAGTGAGCACTCTTGGGAGAGTCAAGTGAAGATGTGTTTTCCTCTTAAACAAGTCGGTGTTGATATGAAAATGATCTGAATTCAGTTTCTTTGAAGAAAAGAAACACTGGTTCATTATTCTGGGGTATAAATATTGTTCCATGCCAAAGAAAACTCTATTCCTGCCCTTGATATGTAAATATTTAGAAAGAAACTTTGATTGAAAGGGAGGCGTTTCAGAAAAATATATTTTTCATTATGTGAATTTCCTCTCGCCGAAACATAATAAGAACACCATACTTGAGATAATGTATAAAATAAAGTTAGAATACATCGCATGCCTTCATTTCAAGTCCTTTTTGTGACAATACACAACTGCAAACTCAGTCATCATTTCCTGTCAGCTGGTATTGGATGGGAAGTCATTTTCCATTGACTGAGGTCTCTCTACTTCCTTTTGACATCCGTTTAAAGATAATTGAGAGGGAAGAGGATTGACACCCCTCATCCTTCCTTCTGGATGGTGACATCATCAGTCACAGGCTGTCACAGGCCCGTGGGTTATTCGCACGCGCCTCTAGGCACGGTGACACATGCTCTTCGAGCGTTGGTGTTGCATTTATCCATTGAGAGATCGCACCTATCTGTCCATCTTCTTAACTGTGAACGATGGCAGTCTAATAATAGAGGGGTCGTCTGCATGGAAAGAAATTACATTTTTCTATTCCCATTTTCTGGTAAGGATGCAAGCCTCAGGTCTGCTAGCACTTGTGCCTCTTTTTCTCACCCTGTGTTCTGCTGGCAGAAAACTGGTACGAAGGAAATAGAAATAGTCACACTTACTGATTAATTTATGACTTCTAAGTGGGGGTCAAATGAAATGAGGTATTTTCACACCCTAGCTTCAGATAAACCTGAAAGTTGTTCGTGGAAGACGTTTTTTCACCCCTTTTTTCCCCTCATCTGCAGATTTTATTAACATCAGGTATCATAACTCTTCTGAAAAGACCTGATTAGGCTGGCACGAATTTTCATGCAGGGCATGAAGCTGCATCCAAAACATAGTCTAATAAAAGATGACCTGATTTCTGAAATTAAAACCATTTAAAATCACATTTCTAGGTTAGCAGTCAACATATATTTGAAACGACTGATTTTAAAATATAATATGACTGTCTTAAATGCAGAACTTGTTTGAAATGCATGTTTGAACATTAAAGAGAAAAGAAGTTAGTAGGTCAAATTTAAAATAAGCAATTTTCATATTTGAGACATGCAATTTGGACATTAATATGTAAAACTAATGAAATAATGATATAATCTTATATAATAGTGTTTATATATATATATATATATATATATATATGTGTAACAAAAATAATAATCATTTTTCACATAATATATTAAATGTTTTTGTATATCAGTATGTAGTATGTTGTTTACTCAATAAAAATAAAGTGTTAGAAGATATTATGCAAAAATTCTAGAATACTAAAGAAAACTAGTTATATAGTTGCAAACAAAGTTACTTACTGTTAGTCGAATATCTAAAGTGTACTATCGAAATAAAGTTTTACCATATATATATACATACATACAGTGGAGGAAATAATTTCTCTGTGCAACTTCGAGCTTCATCTCCCTCCATAGGTTTTCTATTGGATTAAGGTCCAGAGACCTCCATGACCTTAATGTGCTTCTTCTTAAACCACTCTTTCGTTGGCTTTACTATATGTTTTGGGTCATTGTCGTGCTGGAACACCCATCCACGACACATTTTCAGTTTCCTGGCAGAAGAAAGGAGGTTGTCGCTCAGGATTTTACGATACATGGCTCCATCCATTTCCCCGTTGATGCAGTGAAGTTGTCCTATGCGCTTAGCAGAAAAACACCCCCAAAGCAAAATGTTTCCACCTCTATGCTTAACATTGGGGACGGTGTTTTCGGGGTCATAGGCAGCATTTTTCTTCCTCCAAACACAGCGAGTTGAGTTAATGCCAAAGAGCTCAATTTTGGTCTCATCTGACCACAGCACGTTCTCCCAGTCACTCTCTGTATCATTCAGGTGTTCACTGGCAAACTTCAGACGCGCCTGCACATGTGCCTTCCTGAGCAGGGGGACCTTGCGAGCACTGCAGGATTTTGATCCATTAATCAAATAATGATTTGAGGTGTACTGTCTTTCCAATGGTTTTCTTCATTTTGTGCTACTTCTGTTTTCTAACAATTGCACCAACAGTTGTCACCTTCTCTCCCAGCTTCTTGTTAATGGTTTATAGCCTGTTCCAGCCTTTTGCAGGACTACAATTTTGTCTCTGACATCTTTGGACAGCTCTTTCCCATGTTGGAGAGTTTGAAGTCTGATTGATTGATTGATTTTTGTGGACAGGTGTCTTTTATACAGGTGACTAGTTAAGACAGGTGTCTTTAGTAAGGATGACTAATTAAGCAGGAGTGTCTAACCACTCTGTGGAGCCAGAACTCTTAATGGTTGGTAGGGGTTCAAATACTTATTTCCCTCAATGAAATGCAAATGAGTTTCTATCTTTTATTGAAAGTAATTTTTTTTAAATTTTCTTTTTGATGTGCTATCTGTACTGATAAATAAACTTAAGACCTTAAACTGAGACCTTTCATTTTTTTTTGTCATTGGACAATCTTACAAAATCAGCAAGGGGTCAAATAATTATTTCCTCCACTGTGTATATATATATATATATATATATATATACAATGTATTTGTATATGTGTGTGTGTGTGTGTGTGTATGTATATGTGTGTGTGTGTATATATATATATAAAACAAAAATCTTTTTCATATAATATAATTATAATATAATAAATAAATGTGTAATAATAAATATATTAAATATAAATAAAAGAACAGCAATTTTTCATATGATGTTTTAATATTAATTTGTGTATTTGTTTTTATGTTTTTGAACAATGTCTACATTGTAACTTCTCAACAGTTACTTTTTGAAAAAATATAACAATAAAAAAATATTGTTTAATATAAAATAACTGTTTTCTCCTTTGATCCAAATCAGAATTACTCAATTAGTCATTTCTAGCCATTACTCCAGTCTTCAGTGTCAAATGATCCTTCAGAAATAACTTCAATATGCTGCTTTTCTGCTTTACACATATTTTGTATTATAAGTCAAACTTTATTTTTTGTATATGGTTTTGCAAGCTGTTGCATGTTTTTCTAAATATGAAATACAGATACAGTATATATAGAACACTTTTGACTTTTGATTCAGTGTGTTATCCTTGTGTAAATAAATAAAAATAAATAAGAATTTCTCAAATTGCATCAAAACCCTTTTCTTTCTTTCTTTCTTTCTTTCTTTCTTTCTAGGCATCAGTGATCAATGAGTTTTTCTTTCCCTTTATAAAACCTCTAACATCTCTGTGGTAGGCCATGATCGAGCGACCGAACAAACACATGAACGCTAAACATCCATCATAGTTTCTTTTGAACTTCATTTGAAGTCTGAAGAGTGGAGCCTAAATCCTTCCTGAGCTGAGAGGCAGTAACTGCTACCACAAGCTCTCTGTAGAGTCACGGCTCTGAAGCCAAGACGTACCTCCTCATGCACACATTAACTCAGCTCTCGGCCTGATCTGCAACACCGCAAAATACAGTCAGTCATCAGTAAGTGCACAGAGCGCCCCTTCCAAATTACCGCAGCGGTGACATCATGAGCACATGTGCTCTGCAGCCCAGCGCTGAGTCTGAATTAAAGTTTGGCGCTCTCTTAAGTGAACACGTCACACAAATGTGAAGCTGTGGCCTCTCTAGGTTCCGGGATAGTCACTCACTTCCCTTCAGTCTGACATTAGTTGAGTCCAGTATGAGGTAAGGCGCAATAAACTGCCATGACTCTACAGATCTGGCCTCTTCTGCTCTCTAGATTAGAAACAAAGTCATAAAACCTTACGAGCCAGTTGTGACTGTGTATACAAATATCTATTGTCTCTAATCAGATAATCACTACTTTTTTTATTTTTACTGCTTAGAGGTTACCCTTTTCTAGCTTTAGAAACGTAATTGAGTTCTTGGTTATACATTACTATTTTTATTTTTATCAGATGTTTCTTCAGAAACTTTAAAGGAACAATAAAAATAAATGGGACAGTTGTTGGCATACAGTAGGAGTATAAAGCTATGAAATTAATTTGGATCGCAGAAATCCGATAATCTGGTCTTTGAAGAATTGAACTAGAAGTGGGTTTGTTGAGTTCATTTCGAAAACGTTTACAGCTTTCACATTGTATGATGCCGTTAAGATCTCTTCTGAAGTTCTAGGACAGGGGTGCAGAGTTTAGTTTTAACCCTGCTCCAATGCACACTATGCAGTTTTTAATTAAGCCTGAATGACTTGATTAGTTGGATCCAGTGTGTTTAATTAGGGTTGCATCTACACTCTGAAGGGCTCCTGCCCTAGCAATAAACACAATATCACCATCTATTCACCCTTATATTTTTTTGAAAATATATTATCTTATTTAGGAACATAAAATAAGAAATGTACAAATATTCATGTTATTTCTTCTAAATGAATGTAGTAGCATTAGTAGTATTAGTAGTATTTTTTATTCAGGTTCACGTTACAAATTTGTCAGTTGAATTAAATTAGTTTGTATGTTTGTTTCAATTATGGAATTTAACATTGTCTTTCTTTCTAAATGCATGTTAGTTAATCGTATGGCGAATGATTCAACCATGAAATTAAGTTGGCATTTTTATTTTATTATTTTATTCAATTCTTCGCCAAAATGTTATAACTTAATATTTCAGAACTTTCAGAAAAGGACAGATTGGTGACATTTAATACTTTTTTATTTTACATTTTTTAACTATGATTTAGATTATGTCATCTGAATGTTTAAATTATTTCATTTTTAATTATTAGAATCATATTGCTGAAAATTGTATGCATTTTTTATGCTAAAATCAGCATTAAAAAGGAAACTAAACTTTTTCTAAATGCATGTTGCGTTGTATTGTGAAGGATTCTACCTTGTTTATTTTATGAGTTTCATAAAAGTATCATAAATTAAACTTTTAATGACAAAAAAATCTATGTTGTATAATACAACAGCTACACTTTGCTTTTAGTCTAAATAAACCCATTCCTTTCTTACAACCAATTACAAGCTCATGCTAATATTTCCCTCCACCAATCAATAGCCAAGGAAGAGAACCAAATTTCCATTCAGTTTTTTCAAAGGATAATTTGATACAGGGCAATCAAGAACATTTGCTTTGAAGAGCAATAAGCAAATTATATTATTAATTCATGTTTGAGAGAACAAGAGGGCAAGAAATGAGAATGATCAGCCCGATCTCACTGCGATTTTGTGCATATTTTATGAGGTGGCTAATTCATACAAATTTGTGACCTCACTGATGCTAAATCAGTATGTATCAGTATGTGTTAGAAGACATTAAGTCTACTAATACTCACTGCTAGTTGACATCTAGTTGCAAAGTTACTTACTGTTAGTCAAAAAGTGGACTATCGAAATAAAGTGTTACTGCCACCTCATAAAAAACGTACAAATTGGTCATGTGACTGTGTTGAAATGATTGCGTTCATCAAAGTCAATTCAATCTCACTGCAAGATTTGAAGATTAAAGAAGCTTTTAAGCATCTTGACCTTCTCCAGGCCTTTGTCTGTGTGTAACATGTTCCTGCATATACGTCCATACACATGATCATCCCTCAATGGGGCATGACTCCATGTCGCCATCAATAGAGCAACAAATCAGTGATGTGTGAAATCCGGACAGCACACAGTGACTATAGAAAGTCAGTCAGGCTGAAACAATGGCTCAACAGCCTTTTAGAGAGGGTTAGACAGAAGCAGTGATGTATTAACAAGGTCAATTGCCTTGATATTTGGCTTTTGATATGTGGCAGAGACACTGTTTACGGAGGGCGTTCACTGAATGCATGGAGAGAGGCAGCGTCTCTTCATGGCTATCTGAGCTTAACCGTCATCCCCTCCAGGCACGTTTACTTCTCGTTTTGTTCTTGCCCCTGTTTTGCAGAGGGATGGAGCCACCATCAGAACGAGGAAGTTTGTGTGAGCGGACAGATTATCATCCTCCCCAACTAGCATCCTGAGGGTGTTTGACACGAGCTGGAAGTAAAATGTGTGTGTTTGTGACTGTGAGGTAGAAGTGGGCTGTTTAAAGCACATCCTGGAGAGTGTATGTGGGAATTGAAATGCTATGTGCTGTTTGTGGGAATGAAATCAGAAGGTGAAGTTGCCTGGCAGGCAGATTGGCTTGGCAAGCTGATTGTCTGTGGAAGCTGTATTGATGGGACAAAACATTAATGGTTTCTTTCATGTCTAATCCTGACAGGCAGTCTTTTAAACTAGAAAATATTTTTGGGTAGCATTAACCGGATAATATATTCACAGATGTAATGTTGTGCATTAGTAGTGATTAGTTTTGGATTCACCTCAGTGACTTAAATCAGTTGAGTCTGAACCAAAAACATTGTAAGAGGACCATTTGTGAAGGTCACATCATTGTCAACTGGTAGCAATGAATGGCTTTTACTCATATTATTTATTTATGTATTTTATTATCCTTATTTTATTACATATTTTATTTATTCATTATGTATTTATCATTAATTCACCAACAGATTTAACACTGGATTAGATTATTGAATGGAAAATATTTTTCATATTATATTGTATATTTTCAATATACAAGTCTAAATATTTGATTCACCGATGTGATTTGAGACTAAACCAACAGGTTCTTTACTGAGTGAATAACAAATAGTGAGGTAACAAAACAGTAACTGAATCATTCACTCAACAACTTGTAACAGATTCACTACAGGAATACACATGCCATATGTTTAAAAATATGTGATAAATTTAATACGTCCATGGGTAAGAGGTTACATATTAGTGACCATTTGATTCATTGAGTCATTTCTGCAGGATAATTTCTTTTTTAAAGAGTCATTGAAACCTTCATTTAATGATTTGTAACCCATTTGTGAACATCTTTTGCCTTTTTTGTGGCAGTTCACCAAAATTGTTTACACCGATTTGTTTACTGATACATCTGGACATCATCCAGATGTAAATTTTAAAGCATTAAATTACTAATATCTTGAATAAACAAGTCAGTTAAAGTGTTACATATTAGTAATTTATTGGCCTCAGCAACCTGCATTTTTAAGGGTTTCATCAGATTTATTTACATTTGTATTTAAACATTTTGCACCTTTTTCCAGAGCAACTTACTGACTCAAAGAATTCATTCATCATCAGTTTAGTAGGAAACACTGACTGATTGATTCAACAGATTCATTTTTGCTGTTAACCAACATCACAGTTTTTACTGATTCCTTTGTGAGTTTCAAACGAGTCAATTTTGTTCATTCACTTAGTTCATAAATTGTGCTAGCGCAGTTTACAAAGTACAAAATTATCAGTTAATTACATATTCAATGCATCAGTTCAGGTTCTTGTTTACAGGTTTTTTTAGGAATGTCCAGGACGGTTGTCAGGAGGGTACAAACAAGAATGGAATCCAGGGCCCTGTGATTAAGGAGACCCACTGAGGTGGTTTTTGTATATGTTATACTCACTGGCCCCGGGAGAGAGAGGAAGAACATCCATAAAAATGCTTTCTCTGGTCCCGTGATTTTTAGTGATGACCCTGGCTGCTTTTCTGCTGACTTTACTTTTGATTTTGCTCTGCACGAACCTTCTCTGAAATCCACTTGAAACAAAAAAATCCCTCTGTCCTTCCCCTTCAAACTCTCTCAGGGCTTTTTTTTAAGGTGTTGACTTCTGTGAAACATCTGTGAGCAATGTGTTGTTCTTAATTACAGTTGGAGTTCAGCGGCAAAGAGCATCAAGGAAGCATTACCAGATCACTCACAGTTCAGCTCTCCAGCATTGCCCTGACCTCCTTCCTGAACCTTGACTTTAGCTGACCTCTCTTCAGACTCTCGGTTTAACCAGCTCAGCCTCTCTCAGTATCAGGTCAGAGCCTCACCACTTCCTTTTAAAGCTCTATTCGCTCACTTATACATCTTCTCGTGCATAGTTCCAATGCATTTTCATATTTATGTGAACTTTATCTTAGGTACTGAGTCAGTAGAGGTTGTCAAGCATGATGTTGTAACAGATTCATTTGAAGTGAAAAGGCCACTTGTATGCATTTCACCGCGCCAGATTTATTGGGTGTTGAGTTTCTATCAAATGGCTTAGTCTTGGATGGCAGGTCACAGAAGAGTCACTCGTTCTAATGTGAAAAGTTGGGACTCGGTTTTGGCTTTCTTTTTTATTTCCTCGTGAAATTTATACAGGCATCTGAAAACACTTTTTGCTACTTGGAATATGATGTAATGAAGGCCTTCTCCTTTATTCCCTAGGTAACTAAACAGAATTACAAACAGCTGAGGCCAGCACCTATTTACAAAAAAATAGCAAAAACTGATTTAATGTTAGCAAGCAGTTTTGACACTAGACAGTAGTTTTATGATCAGTAAATAACATCATGTTCTTCAAGAATTTGGTTGCACATCAGGAAATTTGTTGGTTAAATGCAAGATGCATGTCGTCTTATATAAAAAAACATCTGCCTCAGTTGAACGATTTTATTTGAGATTTTATTCACATCTTGCCATTTTCATCTAGCATTTTTTTTATTGCATTACATTTTAATTCAGTATTCGAAAAACATGCATAGCAATTTGTGGGTGGAAATATTAGATATTTTTTTACCTTTTCATGACTTCACATACAGTAGTTCAATTTGTAAAATATCACACACCGCAATATTATTTGTAGACTTCTAAAGTATTAATAAATATTTTTAAATAGTTTTTTATTCTTAAATTTTGAGCTGCCAGTTGAATTTTAATTTTAGTATTTTTTTTTTTGTGCTTTGGTTATTTATTTTATTATTATTATTATTATTGTATTATTTTAAGTAGCATTTATTACATTTCTCT
Organism: Enteromius thamalakanensis; assembly: GCA_032357475.1. NCBI lineage: Eukaryota > Metazoa > Chordata > Actinopteri > Cypriniformes > Cyprinidae > Enteromius > Enteromius thamalakanensis. The sequence continues at coordinate 6,051,686 of JAUCMT010000043.1, read as the reverse complement.
AAATGTAATAATAACGAATAAATAAGTCTTGATTTTCTTTTTTTATTTACATATATCATTTTAATAATGTTAAATTCTACTATGAAATCAGTGAGTAAAAAAATATTAAAATGTGCGCATCTTCACAATGAAAAGAAAATATGCTGTTACTTTTTACTTAATGGTTTACTTATGTGATAAATTCAATGGAAACATGTTTGTGTTTGCATGAGAGCTGTTTATCCTTTTTTTGTGGTCACTCTTACTTATTGACCCTTATATCTTTAAGGTTGCTCAAAGGAGGTAGCAGTAAATGTCTAAGTTAAAGTAATGATGTCAGTTTGCGTGTAGCACTAATGGAGTGGACTGTCTGAGAGAATGACCTCAGAGTTAGGCAGGATTAGGCGTAGTGTGGCATGGTGATTAAGAGATCTTCCTTTAATTGTATTAGTCTGTCAACAGATGTTCCACTCATTATACAAGGAGGACTGGGAGTGCAGCTTAGAGCTGCTGTTAAGTCTGCTTTATCTACTCCTGAGCAGGAACATTAGCGCTAATAGAGTCATACTGGTTGGTTGGTAGTCCTTGTGCCAATTAATACTTGGCTGCCTGATGGTTTTATAATTCAAGTTCATATAAATATCAACTTCATTGGGTTCTGGCTGAAAGTAGAGTGCAATACAAGAATTAAAAAAAATCTCAAAATCCACAAGCTTTTAAGTGTCCGGAGTGGCTCTTTTGACAAATCCTTTTATCCGCTTTAGAGCACTATGGAATCCCAATGAGCTCAGATGACACAGGAGCAAAATTGTACAGGACGTATTCAGACAAACATCCCTAGGCCGTACCTCGTTCCTCCTCTCCGGCACGTCGGACAGAGGATGTGGAGAGGAGTGAGGGGTGAGAGGAGGAGTGGGAACGAGGGGGCTGTTCGTGCTTCATCAGAAGTTGAGCTGGAAGAGGAAGCCGCTAAAGTGGGGAAATAAACAAGGTTTGAAGTGGTTTAACCAGGTTTGCTAATCTGAAAATCCCCTTTGTTTAGTGGGATGCTGTTAGGTGTTTAATTGGTCCACTTTAAGCTCTCCAGTCATGTTTTCCATGAGAGAGGCTGTTGTGTTAAAATGAGGTTTGAAAACAGTCAGATGACTTTGCAGTCGAGGGATGTTTATTTCTGCCAGCACACTGGGCTGTGAACAAGCAAAATTTTAGGGATGGGATCAGGATGGTTGACTAGTCATCTAACAAATTTAGCTTAAGTATTTTTAGCAGCTTGGTTTAAGGGAAATCATTTATATTCAACTACTCACAGAGTGCTAATGTGCTAATAGTAATTGATCTTTCTGTGAATTGCTTCCAAATTCACCACTTTTTTTTACTTTCTAAACACTTTTATGCCAAAGGCTGTCTGAATATGCTTAGTTTAATACTGGCAAGACCAGTTTGTGAAATTAATGGCGTGCCCTAGTTTTTAGTCCATGTTCACTCACTATTTATCAATACTATATACAATGAGATGAAGTAAACTGTGCGTCTGCTGGACGTTTTACTGTCCCATGAGGGCATGGGAGAGTAGGTGTGAATTGCAGGGACGAGACGTAACTGACACCATCAGTCGCATGACTAATGATTACATTCACACTACACAGTCACAATATGTATTTATACACAAGCATATATACAAAAGAAATATTCCCGGTACACAGATGAATGCAATTAATCATGAATATATATATGCATGTATAATTTGTATAATTTTTATTATTATTATTATTTGCTAAAATCATTAATTTTTTTATTTAATTAAATTTTTTGTCCCTTATTAATGTACACACAGCACCCCATATTGACAGAAAAAGAAAGAATTGTTAACATTTTTTTCAGATTTATTAAAAAAAGAAAACCTAAAATATCACATGGTCCTAAGTATTCAGACCCTTTGCTGTGACACTTATATATTTAACTCAGTTGCAGTCCATTTCTTCTGATCATCCTTGAGATGGTTCTACACCTTCATTTAAGTCCAGCTGTGTTTGATTATACTGATTGG
>JAUCMT010000043.1:6024397-6044647 GCA_032357475.1 Enteromius thamalakanensis | reverse complement strand
GAATGTATGATGTTACAAATAATCTGTTACAATTAAATGCTGTTGATTTTAAACATTGTATTCATAGAACATCCCTGTGAAAATGTATAATAATTTCTACTATTAAGTAGCAAAAACTCAACATTGATCATTATAAGTTTGATTAATTATTCCATTGCAATAATAACTGAGCAACAACTGACCAAATCAGCATATTATTTCATCCATGCAGTCTGCTCTGTATTGCTCAGCCTCGTCTAGTGGGGAAGCCTGCTCTGATTGGCTCAACCCAAGTGTTAATTTTCGACTCGTTAAGCTGAGACGAAAGTGGCATGTATATATGTGTACATGTAGTGTATATGTATATATATATATGATAGTGGAATGTTTGTCATGTCGAGTGTGCCTAGGATCTCTGTTTGCTCATGCCTCTACCTGACGTCTTTTTGAGGATTGCTCTGAAAGGCCATCAAAGAAAAAAAAAAGCCCTACTCTAAGCTGCTTTCCTTTAGCGCACTTCCAAGGTACATGTAAAGCTGTGTACACTCCAGGATCGCACCTTCACAAATCCCACATTTTGGACACACGCTTAACCTGCTTTGAATAAAACTTGAGATGACATCAGTCAAACGGGAACGTCAAAGAACCGCGGGGAGGTTTGAAGCTGTGCATATTCGTATATGTGTGAGTTTTAGATAGTAAGTGTCTTTGTAAATGTCACTTTAGTGTGTGTGTGTGTATGTGGAATCCTGTAGTTCCCGCTTCCTGTTGCGAGAGGTGATTATAGTCTATCAGTCGCACCAACCCTGCCTTCAAAACCAAAGTGCACAAATACACTGTCGTCATAGCAACAGGGCTAAAAATTGTCAATGGTAAATGCAGTGGATTTATCAATGATGGCCTCATCCTAGGTATTGAAGCGGGGTTAAGCCGTCATACATGGTGCTTTAAAAGGGCACACAGATATGCAGACTTTACCGCCACCCTGTTTTACGCCACTGATAAATGGCATTTGCATAGAGCAGGACCTCGTTCCATATTTTAGTCTTCAAGACTTTAGATAGAGGTGAAGAGGTATGGTGTGCCCATCAGCTACGCAAGATAATTGGATACTTCAGGTGATGATCTTATCTCAGAACTAGAAATCACACTTCATAGTGAACCTGTTGACCCTTTTCATCCAGTTCGTCCAGTTTTTTATTTCTTTTTTCTCCAGGGCTGTTGAACTGGTTAGAGGTTAACGGTATTGGTAATTTTGCATAGGTCCTCGTTGTAATGTCTTTTCACATGCAAAACATGATAAAACAAACTATATTTTTGCATGTTACGTTGACAGTTTATGAAAAGGGTCATTTGTGGGGCAGGTGGTTTTATTGTTTTAATGTCTTTTTATCTCTGGATCCATCTAGCTTAACATTCACAGTAGTTTGGCTGTTTATATAGCAGGGGGTTTTCCAGTAATTAGCTGTGTTTTGTGTAATGCTAGAGCAATTTTTCCGCCCATAGCTTTACATTGCTAAGCCTGCTGAAAATGTCTCCTCTCTTTCCTTGTTTTATTTTAGCAAACAAGTTTCAGATTTGTAAAAATAAATATATACTTATTAGTATTTCTTCTTTATTTAATTAATAAACATAGTATAATAATATCATATAATCTTGAAGATTAGTGTGTATTGTATTAGCTATTTACTATTTTGTGCAGATGGACCCCAAAAGGGAGAAAAATAAATAAATAAATATATATATATATATATATATATGTGTGTGTGTGTGTTAGAATTTGTTGTTTTAAAATAAATTTTTTATATATATTCATTTTAAAGCTATTATCTTAATTGTGATTATTGTATATGTATTATAATAAAAATGTATATATATATATATATATATAATACATAATAAAAATAATAACATAAAACAAAGCTTTCAAATATATTTATTTATTAATCTAAGTGCAAATAAAAATATTACTGTTTTATTAGTAACATTTTTGGTGATGTTTTATTATTATTATTATTCAATGTTAGTAGGAGTATTAGATTTTTTTAAGCTGTCATCCTTATTGTGTTTATTAAATTAAAAGTGTATTAAAATAGAATATATATTAACAGTAATAACGTTTTATTTTATTTTATTGTTTGCATTTTTTGAATGCTAAATGTCACTTTTATAAAATAACATTTAATTCTCAGAGAAGATTAGATACAACATCAACTAACGCACAGTTTATTACAATTTATCAGTTCCTAGAAGTGTAGCAAAATTGGAAACTCATCTAACCGGTTTAAATTGAGTAGCTTGTATCTCTTCAAATTCAAAAGTAGCTTCCCTTGACAATGTCCCTATGTACAGAAGACTAGCAATAAATGATAAACTCAATTCGCCAGAAGAGTTAATTACACTCCTTTGGAGCTGCTCCTGTTTTTGAAAACAAACACAACTCTGTTTTCATTAATGAGTGATTGAGTCTCCCTCTCTCTCGCTCTTATTTTGAAGCAGCTGTACATTGACAGTGATAGCTGCTAAATCCATTATTAATATGTTTATGCTGGAGTTCCTCTGATGACTGTCAATTTCTAAACTGAAAATTAAGCTATTAGCAGAGTCTGTATGTGTCTGTATTTCTCGTAATAATGCGCATTGCAAATTTAACAACACACTGCCATTTGTATAATTGGAATAGTGAGCTGAATTAGTAATTTATTTAAATTGCGCTTTCTTGATGTACTCTTTTAGGTAATGCTTGCCTGGAGCACACCAGTCTCTCAGTATGATAATGAGTTACACAAGGAACATGTTAAATATGTACACTCCTCATTTGCATACAAATTCAATTAACCTAGTTGAAGGAGGAAAAAAAGAGAAACAAATCTTTTGATTGATGTTTTTGTGTGTGGTGATGTGCGTTGCATGAGGGCGATGCGTCTCAATAGGCATATTGTTTTGCTTTGATTGTCTTGCATAAAGTAAAAAAAAAAAAAACATAACTCTTGATCTCGAATGTCCTGAGATTATAGCGTCAGATCCTTAACGCGATCCTATACTGTATTACAGTCAGCGCAATGTCAGTGCGTCCAATCCACAATTTAACGATTTGCTCGGAGCGCATATTCTAATTAAAGATACGCGTAATTGGGACATACAAACCTGTGCATATCAATGAAGGTGGAGCGGGTGAATTACAGTGGGACTTCATGTCAATGGATGGCCGTCTGAATGTTAGCATGGTAGCGGCTTGGATATATGGGACCCAGACTCTCTCAACATTTACATATTAGACAATTAACCAAATTGATTTCTGCCGCCTGTGATAAGAGGTGATGGCAGAAGCTGCTCTTTCTCCTCTGGGGGTTGGACGGTCTGGCTCTCCATTAAAGATGTCACAAAGAACGCCGGAGCTTCATTAGCATCCCTCTAATTAGATGGTCACATGTGCCCGCTAATTAACATATATACTATCTTTTGTTGACACCCTCAAAAGTTATGAATTTTCAATCTAATATCACCTTCATTCGCGTGAGTGAGCCGTTAACATGGGTTTAATTGGCTACAAATGTCTTCACACACACTTTTATGCAAAGCTGAGGCCTACAGATGAGTTCAGCTGGTTAGATCTGAAACAAAATTACACATGAATGAGCATTTAAAAAGAATATTGGCTTTCCTTTTAATGCACCCTTCACATGTTTTGAGTATGCTTTTATATTTCCAGAACAATCCGTTTAGAGCCACTTGGGGTTAATTTGAGGCAATATTGAACGCTCTTACGTAGCCAAGCCATTATAAATGTTTAGTTCTCAGATCACTGTTACTTTAGTGTTATTTAAAATAATGAATTTATTATATATATGTTTTATATTATTTTTATGTGCTTTTATTTTTATATTATTTTATAAATATTTCTATTTACCTTTTAAGTTTTAAAAATGAATACTTAAACTTTGTCCATCAAAATTTGGAACGGATTAAATTGCATATTGCAATTGTAAATGCATATGAAAATTTCTAGTATATTTCACAAATAATTACAACGTAAATGTAAAAGCTCACATTGGATTTTGAAGTATATGCAGTTTTATAGTGAAAGGTTTGGTTTTTAAAAACACTGTAAATCTGTGTTGTCTTTTATATGGCTCCATGCTATTATAACATGTTGACTTCAAGCCTTAAAAAGGATTCATATACAGTATACCATAAAAGTGATCAAAAGGATCTTTTGAAGTCATGCATATGGTAAGATGTGTCATTATTCACTCAAAATCTCAACATTCACTCTGGTTGTCCTTGACACACTCAAGGGAGTTCTTAAGAGAAGCAGCAATGTCTGATTTGTAAGCAAATTACTTAAGATCCTTTCAAATAATTACTACCAGTTTAAATGGTTATTTAATAAACACAGTTGAATGATTAAATTTTTAAGTTACACTCAATTCATTTAATAGGGTCACAGCGATTAACAGGTCATTAGAAGGGAAGACCATCACTTGATACCAACAAAAAATTTAGTCTTTTGCACACAAAACTATTGTTCGAACAGTCTTGTAAAGTAGTGCACAAGTTGTATGGACTATATCGATGATGTTGCTTTCATTTTTTTTTATGGCATAAACATAAGATAATTAAATTAAAATTAAAAACCGCCAACATAAACACCTATATCAAAGTATTAAAATGTGCCAGGGTTCACATATTAAACCTAAGGTTTAGCAGCATTCAGTGGCCATTTCTCTGTAAATCTGTGGCGAAACGTATTGCACAAAAAGTGCACAGAGGCACATATTTTTATAAGACCAGGTTGTTTTTTTAAGCTTGTAAGCCACATTCCTCATTCATTGTAGCTGCAAGGAAAAGAGTTACCATAAAACTGTTTGTTCTCTCAGGTTTGTAACAATATAAGTGTGAGTAAATAATGACGTGATCTTCTGCTGTTTAGATTCTGCTTCCTGGTAATTAGTAATAGTTCTGATAATCCTGTATCCACAATATATGTGGGAAACCAGCCTTAGTCTTCTACTGTGAGTTCAGAAACTGAGAATTGGGCCGCCGTCCAGTGCTGGAGAGTCATGGGATAAAGTATAGTGGGTGGGTGTGTGAAATCAGTTCTCAAGGGCTGTGAGCAGGCACTACAGTTTTTCTGAGAAAGCCAGAGACACTCAAGAAAAGTGGAGTTATCCTTGGCACAGTCTGTTGGTCTGTTTGACATCCTCCTCTCCCTCATATGAGAATGATGGGGGTGTTTTCTGGGGGTAATGAGGAATAAGATTTATGGAGCGGAGTTGACTTATAAGCATATATTACAGCTCACATGCTCTCATAATTCAATAAAGCGATTTATTAATGTAGGAGTTCTCAGTTGCCTGTATTTTGGGTTGTTTGTTTAATAAGTTTTGGACCGGCTTCAGGACACTGTGATCTTCAAAGCTGTCTGAAAATTTAATGGGAGAGAAAGCATAACCTTCAAAAAGTTAAAGTAAAACAGAACTTGTCAAACAATGAACTCTTTTTTTTTTTTTTTTCAACGGGTTGATATAAAAGGCATTGCCATAATGTTGTATGTTGCACAACATCTTTAAATGAGAAGAAAGTTGGACACAAGTGTGTTTAGCACCTCCTTATGCTGAGCGGCCACCAACCAAGACCAAACTGATGAGAAGCATTAGGCAACGATTGTTTTCATTTACTGAAGTGCACTTCCTCTATAAACCATTAACAGAGCTCAGTGTAAAATAGCACAGTGTTAGCTCCCAAAGCTCTCTCTTCCACATGTTAATCACATCTTGTCCAAATATCCGGGTTTTCCCAGGAAGTATGCCTGTAATGTAATCTGTTTAAGCATGATCCTGTCTAGCTCACTCTCACTGGGAAAATCACATGGTGTGGTTCATTTAAAGACCTCATTGCTCTAAGGCCTGTTTGCTTAATGCTGGTGCACTACTAAATTAAATCAAATGAACACACAGTGGATGCACTGTACACATTTATAGTGTGAGAAACGGAAAGTATCATTGAAAAGTTTAAGAAAATGCATTACAAAATACTGATGACTCATTGCTTGGTGTATGCTTTTTTTTTTTTCTCTCCAGTCCAATCAAATGTTGTTGTCTAATTATTCATTGTTTTGAGAAGATGGTTTGAGGCAGGAACAGTTCCGCTGACTAGTTATAGCAAGTAGCAAATTATGGTTCATGGCCAATTTATTGATTAATTTCATTAAGGAAATATATCAGGAAAGAAAAGGTTTAGTTTGAGTTCAACAAGCATAAAATGTATCAATTTCATTAAAACTATATTTGATCAAATTGACCCAACTCAGTTACATTTCATTGCAATTATTTGTTTTTTTCTGAGTTGGGGCTACACATATTTATTGGATTGAAATCCTGCCCTCACTTAAATTGATCCAATAAATTTTTTTTTTGAGTGTACCTCAAAAGGGTCTTGCCCCTATTTTGATAGCTCCACCCCACACATACATAGTCTACGCAACTCAGACAATGATTAGTTCTGTGAAACAAAGCAGAACCAATGTTACACTGTGTCTACACGGGATGCAAGCGGTGAGAGAAGAACCAAAGCAAACTTGACGTCCTATCGCAGGCCTTCCACCTGTTAAGGTCTCTCCAGAGCTGGAAAGCTGATATGATGTGTACACGCTCTTACATCTTGCCTTATCATTCCAGATATTTTCCTTTTTTGATTTTGATTTTTCTGTCCCTTGGCTCAGCTGTTCACTGAATGTGCACAAGGTTTCATGGGAGAAAGCAATATTTTTACTATTATAATTTTTTGGGGGAAAATACTGTACGAGAACACAAAGTTTCTTAAAAAAATGCAGTTTTGCAAGAGAATGCAAACTTCTGAGAAGATTACAATGCTTTTGCGAGAGAACGTTTCTTGGGAAATTGCAGTGCTTTTGCACGGAAAAACAGGTTATTAGGGGAAATTTTTGGAAGAAAATAGAACGTATCTTGAGCAAACGAAAATGCAAAGTTACTCAGATGATTGTAATTGTTTTGTGATAAAGTAATTTTTATAGAGACAGATTTTTGAATGACATTTTTTTAGGAAGAATACAATGCTTTTACAAAAGAAAGCAAAATGCTTCTCTGGAGCACGTCACATGTTCAATGCTGTTGAGAGAAAACAAAAATTTTTTCTTTCTTTTTTTTTTTTTGGTAATATTCCAGGAAAACCGAACTTTCTCACAAGAATGCAATGGTTTTGCATGAAAACACAGCATTTCTTAGGGTAATGCAATGCTTTTGAAATAGAACACCAATCTGTGGTAAGCAATACAATAACATTTTATTTAATTTTTTTCTCCAATCCTATTTTTCCATCATCATAGAAGCTCCACAGAACAGTAATCCGAAATATTCATTTTTTCCTTACTTAATTAGTAAAGTGTGATAATACAGCCAGAAATAATTTTTTGAGTGATTCTGTGTTGTGGCCAGCTGTTGCATCCCTTATGTTGCTGCATGTTACTTCTGTGCTAGCAGCACAACAGCCAACAAAATTTTATTATAACCTCAGAATTTGCTGAGGTTATAAGAGAAACCCCTTAAAGTTATTTGATTGGTTAACGCACACAGGACACAGTTCAAAGGCCAACATAGCTGTCAAAGAAATGCAATTTAAATATATATCCCATATCTGAGTGATTACATACATATTTAGTCATTCCCTGGAAATTCCTCTGATTTAACCCTTTGCTTTTCCTCATTTCCTCCTTGTCCATTCTGCTCTTAAAGCCTTACCTCATCTTTTTCCAACCATCCTTCACAGTCTCAGTCTCTGTTTTTATATTTTTCTTCCTTTTCCATTTACATCCTGCCCTCCTCTTTATTTTCCATCTCTTCCTGTTGGCTCATGTACAAGCACTCAAGGCTGGTTTGAATTAGGATTACATCTGCATGTGGATGCTTTTTACTGTGCTTTGAAATATAGAGTATGTACAGTTCTGTGCATTACACAGAGAACCCATGACCCCTGATGCCTATAGATCAAGTCAAATCAGGAAATTCCTGACTAGCATAATCAAACGCGACACTAGGAATCAAATCTTGGAGGGATCCATACAACCTGACCTTTTAAAACTTTTATCATGCCCATATTTTCTGTGGCATGGCAGTGAACTTTCTTCCTACTGTAGCTAATTCCATATTCTGAAACTAGCGTCTTGTTGCATCACTGAATCAATCTTCCTTTGACTTTTGTATTATGTCTCTGAGGGGGGTTTCAGCGTTTGGTTTAGGAATGCATAGATGCTCTCACACCCACACACTGGCTGTAATGGGTTTGTACCACACTGGTCCATTACACCCTTATTGTGGCCCATTATTTGCACAGGAAGTCAGTGAAGCTGAGACTAGAGTCTAGTAACTGAGCGTCACCCCAACATGTAGTGTGCAGTTAAAGTGTTAAAAGGGTAGTTCACTCAAAAATGAACATTTTGTCATCATTTACTGACACTAATGTTGATAGTGTTGCTGTGTTTGGAAGAACACAATCTGGGCATGTTTAGTTTTTTTATGGTATATACGTATCAAAAATTTTATGAGCCAAAAAAAAACTATAATTTATTTTATATTTATGAACAAATGTAAGAAAAACTGCAACACAATTGTGCAAAACACATAACATACTCTGGGTGGCTTTATAACGTTGATGAAATCAAAATTTAAAAGCAGATGTCATTTAGAATCATCTAAATTCATTAAAATTAAAACAAGGATAAAAACTAATTCATGTGCCTATATGCGTTTTGTGAACTAGGCAAATATTTTTCATGAAGAATTCTTTTGCATGTATAAATAGCACACAAATCCTGCAATTATTAGTCGATGAGACATATTGTTTATAATTTGTTAACCTTTACCAAAGACATTTTTTTTTTTACTGATATTTATGAACCAAAGACAAAAAAAATTATTGATATTTATGAATTCCTTTACAAATATATTATATTTAGTTCTATAAATTATTTATATAATATTTAGTTAGAATATGCAGTAACATGACATCTTGAAATGAAGCTGTAGTACTTTTTTGATATAGAAATGTATTGTATATTTTTTTTCATAGTAGTCTATGCACAAATGTTGGGAAAAAAGAAAAAAAAAAATCAAAATTTGCATAGAAAACATGGTAATTTGAGGTGGGGATATCAACCTTAAGTCAGCTTGATTTCTATGCAAATCTGGAAATTTAATTTGCATCTAGGTTGTTTTGTGTGATCGCAAATTTTGCATAAAATATGTGGATGGAACCTTTGCTTCTCTTTTGAATTATGAATGCAAGGACCGACTGGACCTTATCAGTGGATACTACTTAAAATGTAGCCTTTTCCTTATTTAAAGCTCTTATGCCTTTATAAGACTTGGAGTATAGTATATATATATATATAAGTTGTACATTTGGCTCTTTACTGAAATATAAGACCATCATAAAGGATATTCTAGCATAACATTTCTGGCATACGGGTTCGGAATGATAATTTTAATTTGTGAGAGTACTATCCCTTTAAATATATCTTCATCTTATAGGCGAATGTTTTCTCTGGTTTGTTAGAAGGCTGTATTGTTTACAAGGCATTGAACAAATACAAAAGTAGGAAGAATGCGCCTGATGATTAGTCAAAATAACATCGTTTGAAAGAGGAAGTGTTATTGCAGTTCACAGAGAAAACGTGAGGATGTATCAAACCAGCACAAGCTTTTAAAATTTTAAACATGATTTTTAAACACGCTTTTAATATTTCATCCACACAGACGCTTACATATGCATTGTTACTTACTGAATGTACATTAAGGATCGTCTGCGTGCTTGGTTTATGTTTTGTTATGCTAATAAATGTGTTCATTCATTCTGTTTATAACATTTAAATCCTCTGAGATGACTAATATTTTCCTCTCTCAACAGTGGAGGGCTTTTAACTAGTTTTCCAAAGGCTTTTAACACATTAGGGCTACACATTTTCCCTTATATTGAGCTCATTTGCATACTTAATTAGTCCGTTTTATTAAATGCTTTTCCACAAAGGAATATCAGTTAAAAAATCCCACACAAACCCTGCCGTTGAAAGCCTGTATGTGAAAACACATTAAAAACGAGACGCTCCTCTTGAGAATGACGGCTGGAACGCCGCCCTGCCCCTTCACTTCATTTTGGCTCGATTAAGCGTGCAAATGTAACGTCCGCTTTTAAACATGTTAAAGAGTGAAATTACCCATCAGCCCCATGGCTAAGTGATGCTGACATCCCCATAATTATGTCCACGACATAGAAAATTAATCAGACGCACATCTGCGGAGACATATTTAAACATCTGTCAGTCACTTTGGCAGCACATGATGGACAATTGTTGTTTCTGCTCTCCGACACTTTCATATTTGATCGCATACGCCGTTTATGAAAGATATCTCTGCAGCTCGAATGACTCTCTGCTCAGAAACAGTATATCATAGTAATATAATACATAATCCATGGATTCTGAGCATTAACATTGATATACATCCATTATACTGCACTTGCACAGATACGTAAAGAATGTAGAATAAAGATTTCCTTCCCACTTGTGTATTTCAGCACGGACAAGGAGTTAATTACTGAGAAACTGTAACTTTGACACCCTACGCGTTTAATAATTATCCCCATTCTTTGATTATTTATGCTTGAAGATGTTTTACAGAGTTCAAACTTATTCATCAAGACATTTGTCCATTGTTTTGTTGCAGCTCATGCATTTATTCACTTCGCCTCAGGTTTTTTTCAAATGCCCACATTAACAGTGTCACCACAAGCGTTTCCTAATTACGCATGAAAAGCGATGTATGCAATTAACAAGATCCCAATTAGGCTGAAAACTAAATCTGTTAGGCTAGGGCCTTGAGTGAGCTGGAGAGGTGCTGGTGTGTGGGTCTTTCCTTCGGGGACGAAGAGATTCATTTAGATGACATTAGTTCATAATGGTTCAATTTGCTCATATTCTGGCTGAGAATCGCTCACATAGACGGGAAAAAGGCCATCTGATTGGCATCCAGAGTAGGGCATATAATTCAAAATCGAAGTAAAATGGTAACAGTGATATGGCTTGATATAGCTATGATCTGGTGCTTTCAGTTGCTCGGTATACAGTAAATGGTGTTTCACACAAACTCTCTGCAAATCTCTGCATCTGCTCTGAGTTTGGGCTGCTTAAAATGTGTATTTGGAAGTGCAGCTTGTGGTCAAGCATCTTCCCAAACTTGTAATGAGAAGTGCTTATAAACCGGCTGTTGTCAACAAACGAGAAGCTTTTAAGGGCTCCCTGCAGTTTACCACCAAAAATAAAAGCTCTATGGTTAAGTAAATAAAATTAAATAATAGTTTTGGAATGTAGCAAAACATGGTTTTTATTTTTAATTAAAATGTTAAGTACAGTAAAAGTAATAGTTAGCTTTTTGATAGCTTTGATATTTTTATAATGTTAATATTAATAATAATAATTATATTAGGGGTGTAACGGTTCACAAAAAACATAGTTTGGTTCGATACGACACAGTGGTGTCACGGTTCCGTATATTTTTGATACAGCAAATAAAAAAAAAAAAAAGAATTTCTTTGATTTTTTTTTTACATTTTTAATTATTAATACTAACATAAAAGTAGTAGTTTTTTTTTCGATTGTTTCGATTGTTTTGCCCTGTTCGAATCTGCTGGGAATGCCTACCTGAATGCCGTGGGATAGTTTGTAATGTGCGCATTTCTAGTTCTCATCTGTTTGGGGGTGGGAGGGGCAGTCAGCATGTTTCCCGTCGCTTGGGCTGCCTTGTTGAGCGTAGCACTGAAAACAATATATTTTACACACTTTATTCTCTATCTTTTTTTTCCCAAATATAAAAGTATTACACCGGTTTCACACTGCTTGCTCAAGCAGCGTCACGTCCTGATTTTGAGTTTGACGTGTTTCTGGGTTAACATATTTAGTTGACCCTGGAACAACATTTTATTCAAAAATTTTAGTTTTGACCATACAGTATCTCTACACCTAAACCTAACCCCACCCATGAGTAATGCCTAAAATCAGAGAAAATGCTAGATGACTAACACTGATGTACAAGCACCAAACACTGATTGGAAACCTAAACTTCACAAAAACTATAAACTGGTTCTTCAAATCTGATTGGATAATGTTGTCAATGTTACAAAAAAATACACATCAAACTCAGCAAAATCAGGTCCTGCGTAAGCGGCATCGCTTGGCAGGAGCAGAGCAGGAGTGGCATTGCCGCGATAGTTACGGCGGCGAGTCTATTTTTGCTGCGACGCTTATGCTGAATTAAACTGACAGTGCGTTGTTTTTGATCAAAACTGGCCCGATTAACATGAAAAGTAACACATTTTACCATAAAATCGTGTAATTGATGTGTTTCGTGTTTCACACCACCATATGCAAAGATAAAATGCACAAAAACACACAATTTACACGAGGTCTGTTAAATGAATAAAACTAGAGACATTTGTTAGCTTTAATATCAATTCAATTATTCAATCCAAATACAATTGTTGTAATTCTTTCCAAGATTTGTCTTTGATCTCAAAGCATAACCTATTCAATCTAGCATCTGCATGCAAGCCTTCTGTTGCCTGGCAAAATGGAGTATTTCTTATACAAAATGTGAGAAGGGTCAGACATCCTTTTTTTCTGACAGGCTCTGCTATTTTTTCATAATACAAATATTGAAAACTTTGCTCAAGTTTATTGTGTAAACTGTAATATAGACAGTCGCATAACAAAGTATGCTGGGAATGACATAAATCAAAGCACACAGTGTTCGGAGAAGAACGCTGGAAAATACGACAGAAATAAGATGCTTGTCTATAGCTTACTGCACTACAAGCTGCGGTTCAGCTGCGCGCGACAAACGCTGCCAGAATGAAAGCGCTATCGCCGCGCTCTGCTCCTGCTATGCATACATGCTGCTTATGCCCTGCTGATGCGTGCAGTGTGAAACCGGCGTTAGTCTGAACCGTCCGGTTTGCGCACCGAACCAAAAGCCTTGTACCGAACGGTTCAATATGAATACAAGTATCGTTACACCCCTAATATATATATATAATGTGATATAATTATTCTATTGTTTTAATAATTGCACTGTATATTTATATACATTCCTTCATTCAGAAAAAATCACACCCATTTTTATTAAATAAACCACTTTATCTTCAGAATTGCACAAATAATGCCTCTTAATTTAATGTGAACTCTAAGATTTCATCAAACTGATTGCAGAATTGCGTTTTTGAAGTTGATTTATATATCTACGCTGGCAGAACATTTTCCCAGAATGTCATTTCCAGTGGCTTTACAGCTTAGTAACATCATCTTCCTGTCATTCCGCTTTATCTTCCTGTGGGGTGTGGCCAATTCAAACCATTTTAATTTCTCATTCATAAATTTAAAGGACCCAGTTCTTACATTGAACTTTGTCCATTGCTGCTTTATACTGACACCTATCTGTAACACTTTTATTTATCAGTGCCTATATGGACGCACGCCATTTATCTGGGTGCTTGTCACCCATTGGAATTTTAGCAAGTCATGTGATCACAAAATGGCAGCCATCATTAGGGGAGACCACTCTCATGTAGATAAAACTTTTTCTGTCTCTGCAGTATAAACTTCTTGGTCAAAGTACTGTTCATTTCTTTTGTTGTAAAACTTTTTTTTTTATGTGAAGTAATTGCTTGGTGCACAATGCATTCAGTTGTGTCCTCTGTATAACCCTTATGTGGCACTAAACAGCCCGAGTTTTATTCATGTGGTCTTTTTACGTAACTCTCAGTGGTAACTGTATATCATCAAAACATTGTATCTTGTAATTTTCATAATTTACTGTTGTGGTCTTCATTACTCAACGCCTCCCTATAGTTACACAGGAAGAAAAGCTTTTTTTTTTTCGCCAGTTTGAAGTGACTTATGAGCTTTTGAAGGTACCAAGTGATGTTTTGCGCTGGGAGTAATTTCAAAGGATGTGGCTGACAATCTCTCTAATCGACTGTGTAACACAGAGAGTCTCTTAAATAAAACGGCTGCTTATCCCGAGCTTACCTGGAGGAGATGAAACATGTCAAGATACGCTGCTTTGAAAAACTGGGGGTCTGACTTTGCTGTGGTCTCTTAGACATCGAGCAGCCACGCGTGTGGTTTACGTATGTGTGTGTACGTGTGGGTTTTCCGCCTCTGTATGTCTCTGGAAATGTGCCTGACTCCCACATAGACTTTCAGATCACAGGAAAGATATGGGTGGCAGATCGCAGGCCTACAGATGTACACAAAGGAAGAGGAAAGTAGTCATGTGTGCTCAGCACCAGAGATCTGTGCTCAGTATGTGAACTGTATGGCAAAATAGACGCTTCACATGACTATTTGTCTCATGTATAGAAGAATGGTAATATGAAGAAATATATTAAAATAAATAAATGGTGATTTTTTTATTTTATTTTAATATTATTTATTCATGTGATGTCAAAGATGACCTGGGAAGTCAGAAATAGTTATAATATGAAGATGCTGCTGAGGAAACAATTCTAATTATTATCAATGTTGAAAACATTTTTTTTTCTTTTTGTCTACAAAAAGCTAGAAAGTTTCTTGAACAGCAAAATAAGTAAATAAATGAAACAAACAGCAGTTATTTGAAAAAATATTTTGTAACATTGTAATGTATTTACTGTCACTGTCCTTGCTGAACAAAAGTATTTATTTTCCAAATGCAAACAACAAAAAACAGGTATATAACCCTAATTATTGTTTGTACTTGCGTGAATCAATGCAATATACACATATATATATATATTAGGACTGGGACTCGATTAAAAAAAATTATCTAATTAATTAGAGGCTTTGTAATTAATTAATCGAAATTAATCGCATTTTAATCACATATAAATATTTGACCTGAGAACAGTGAGAAGTACGTTTTTTCATATGAGCTTTAAGTATACCAATGAATGAATTAAGTATAATAATGACTGAATACATATGCTTAAGCAACAAAATATTGTTTATTTTTTGTTCAAACAAGTCCAACAGACCAATATTGTGCCATGCGTGATTTCACATTGAGCCATATATACTACACACAGCTGTTGTTCACTGACGGAGCTGCGCAAACCCACGCTGATAATGAACATGGTTTTGCGCAGCTCGTCAGTGAAGTGTAGTATATACGGCTCAATGTGAAATGATGACATTGACCGGCTTTACTGACAAAACGTGCAAACATATCGGATCGGTGCATCCCTAGTTTTTTCAAGTTTTCAAATAAGCACATAACCTTAATAAAATGCTTCTCACGCGGCTCCAGGGGTGAATAAAGGCCTCCTATAGCAAATCCATTCATTTTTGTAAGAAAAATATCCATAGTTAAATTGTTATAAACACTTTTCTTTCACATACACTAACTGTCATATGTGTCACATGTTTGGAGCCCAAGTGCTCTGTGTTTTTTCCCTGTGACCTAAATACTAAATAAATGATATAAAATTGACAATTCATAAAACATGGTGACCACGCTCTATACTAATAGTTTTTTTTTTGTTGTTGTTGCTGTAGGAAAGCTGTACTGCAAACTCCACTTTGCTCAGAGAAAACCCTTAGTGAAGAATGGGAAGACACCGATTCTACACACGGTAAACACCCGTTTATGCTTCATCTAATTTCTCTTTTTAAATGATTCGGTATTAAAATGAATGTTGATTCCTCAGGTGTGTAATGACGAATCCCACACCGGCTCCAGCTGGAGTCCAGAGGCCCGTGAGCATGTTCTCCAGGACGAGTCTGCAGGTATCCTGTCCTCACTGAAGAGAAGCCTGCGCTGGCCGCTGCACGTGTGTGCTGTGCCTCGGCGCGTGTTTAACTGGCTGCATGCTAAAGCATGGGCCACAGGAGCCCACCTGAGGGATAACGCCCAGGATTACGCCTTCCTGTATGAACTGCTCAGTGTGAGTCTGCCTCTGCTCGCGGTTCTCCATGAACAGCTCGTCCAAATGTACGCAGAGGCCGAGCCGCTCAATCTACAGCCTCTACAGCGCTGGCTGGAAGAGCACATGGGCCGCTGGGTCTTAATGTGAGAGAGACATCTCCAGGACCCTTTTGGATTGCGCACAAATTACCAAAGCCTTTCTCGGGTTACAAAGATTTGCATATAAAGAGTGTCAAACACGGAGTGAACTTTAAGCACTTTAATGAGTGAGCTGCCTTCATATACACCATTGAGATTAATTATTAATGAGCGTTCTTTATTGAGACTGCAAGTTTACAAAAAAATGACCGGTCAAGCTGCGAAGTCGTCTCGCCTGCTCTGTTAACCATTCACGAACACATTCTCCTCGCATGTTTACATTTCTTATGAAAAACATACATTTAAAAGGAATGTTCCGGGTTCAGCGCAAGCTAATCTATTGACTGCATCTGAAAATGTTGTGGACTACCACAGAAAATAACTGCATCTTATCCTTCATACTGTTAAAGCAAACACGTATTACAATAGAAGTCTGTGGGACAAGACATTCCAGAGGGTTTAAAGGGGAAACGTACATCTTAAATTTCTATCAAAGCATCTGTAGTAATTTATCAAAACAAAAGTATGCTATCTGAGCTGTAACATGTGATATTTTTAATGTTGTAACACACTAGTCTATCAACCCAGTGTGTTGTCTTTTAGCTAGACTTTCATTTTGTATTGTAACCTTTAGCCCTGTGTAATGTCTTGTCCTGTAGACTTTCATTGTTACTGTGCGTTACTGTAAATGTGATGTTTGCAGTTATATAACAGAGGCTGTTTACAGAGCACATTTTCAAGTTGAACTTTAAGCTATGAAGACTATGTTCTTAAATGTGTGCTGTAAATGTAACTAGGGATGCACAGATTTGGACATGATTTATATTTTAAAGCCAATTGATGACAGCAATAGGTTCAAAAACAATCCATATGTACTGTGAGCCATTGGAACAATGCATAACTATGATAATACAACTAAGAAGAAAAAATAATACATTTAATACAGTGAAATAAAATAATAAGTCATACAGATATATGATCATTTATCAATCGTATAATTTGGCTTATTTAACCTCATGGGCCGATTCGGATTTCCTGGCTAGTATGGATACAGATATATCATGCATCCCTCCGTGTGACAAAAGACCAAATATGTAAGCATTACAACTTCTTCTCAGGCTTATTTGTAGAATCATGAACGGTTCCAAATGCACATGTATTCATTTAATCTGTTTACTCCTGTAGTCTCAATCATACATCAGTTTAGGGTCACATTACACGCACTAAAAGACACAGAAACACTATTTTAGCAGTTTTGTAAACGTCCTCTCATTTGATTCACTGGACTATGTTGCGGTTTCTATTTGCTACCTATGATGTGCTCTCTGAGGGCAGGGTAATACTGTACTTGCGTATGGATTTTACAGTGCACTTGCTGAGAAGTATTAATAATATGAAACATACTTTTTGTTGACACTGGAAGGCGACTGTTAGTTTGCGATGTGTTCAGTAGTATGAATGGCGACTGCGTATAGATCATGCTGCGTTTCGAAACGCTGTTTACAAGCTGCCTTTCAATATGATTCAGTTCTCATGTTTCTCCTTTTTTATTCACTTGTAGTCCTTTTCGACTTCTCCGCTGCGTCTGCTCCTGAGCAACGCTGATCCAAAGCTGATCATCTGCAAGGTCACTCGTGGCGTCTTTGACGTGTTTCACAGCTGTGGAAATGCACGCCGCATGACACTAACCGCCTGCCTCTGATTCTTTCATCTGCACGTCACGTCTGACATGTTTCTCTTTTCTGTCTTTCTTCAAGGCTTGTTAATTACTTGCTCATGCAGCCTCTGTCTTTTCTTCATTTCTTTCTGTTTCAGAGGTGGCTTACATTTCAGAATCCTTCACGCAGGCGCCCGTGTGCCTCTCTGAGAGCAGGTCGTTAGGCCTTTAGTTAAAGTAGCACCTTTTATTGGACATGTTGTAAAACTGTTTGAAGTTTTTTGCTGTATATTTTCCATTCGAAACATTTGTTGTTGCCTTATTTATGTTAAGCCATACTCTTCCAATAAAGGAAAGATCAAAGCCTTGTCAGTTTTACTTTTTTATATATATTATTAAACACTTTAATAAGCAATATTCATATTAGTGGTTGATCGATGTGGGTATTTCATTCCCCAGTAATAACATTAACTCGATTTACTGTTCAATTTGAGCTCAACTGGTTTAGATTTTTATTGGTGGAGCGAAAAAAAAAAAAAGAATTATGATAAGTTACTAAACATAAACATTTGAAAATTATTTTTAGGAAATCAAACTTGTTTTATTAGGTTATGAACAATACAGTTGAGATAGACATTTCATTTAATTTCTTTATTTTTTATATGATTGTTTTTTTTCTGAAATACTGTTCAAATATGCACACATTTATTAAACATCCAAAATATAAATATCAAAATAATTTTTGTTTGTTTGTGATTTTATTTATTTATTTATTTTTTTTTACAGAGAAGCAAAATCCCTGTTTAAGGAATAAAATGTTATATACTGTAAATAAGGCAAGTTATATATATATATATATATAAATATAAAAAAAATCTACAATATGTAAAAAAAAACTTCAGAATATAGATAACAAAACTCTGGAAAAGACATTTCTGGCTCAGAGCATGGGAAAAAAATGTAAGAAATATTTCTTTAAAGATAATGTAATGTACTGTAATTAAAAATCTCAAAGGCAAATAAATAAGTGTAATTTAAATAAATAAACCTAAAAGTGTTCTTTGGATGCTTACAAGAAAACAATGGTTTTACCTGTGCTGTAAAATATGATATGGTCACTAGTCAGGCATTCATATTTCTATATGATCACAATTCGCATATTTTTTAGTATATAGACACATTTCTTCCTTAGTATGGTAAAACAATGTAAAGCCACAAACCTGCATCCCTAGATCCAACTCCAGAGTGAACTCCAAAACTCTTTCCATTACCAAACTCAAGTGGGTGAGAAAAAAAAGCTTTCAAGACCTGTAAGTGCTGATAAGTATTCAGAGTGACCCTGGATGAGTCCTTCTTCCTCGCTGGACGTTAGACAGATCGTGGGTTTTGGCTTCGAGGTCAAGGCCTACACACTGCATCACTTTCATGTGTGACAGCCTTCCTGCTTTCCAAAATCGTCAGCGCTGTGTGGTCCTTATCACTGCGTTATTATCTTACTCCATAGTTACAGTGTTGTGCTTCAGCGTGGATACTATCAGAAAAAAACACCAGTATGCTTTATATTTTACATGAGCGTGTTTGTTCTTAAAAGGCAGAGCCAAAATACATTCTGACATCTGTTTTAAATGTAATATATCTAAATAGCAGTACTCTTCACATCCCTGAAGCTTTTTTAGCCATTAATTACTGAAATCACAGATTCTTATCTTGTTGCAAGTTTTCATTCAGTCATATCAAGATACACAAGGAAAGGTGGCTTGCATATTGCAAATCCAGGTTAATTAAAAACAAATTTCAATTAGATTATTGTTTAGAGATTGGGATGATGGATAAGGGTATTTGCATGGGTTATATTTGATTTGCAAGGGAAGGAACAATATTTCCTGTTGTCGTTAACGCATAAATGAATAAACAAATGGATAATACACGTCAACGTTAATAATAACGACATTTAAACTTTACAAGAAGCCTCATGAAGGAAAGAGAGTAAATATGGCGCATTAACGCCCCCACGTGGTTTAACTAGAGCAGAACGTCACAGCGTCTCGGACCGGAAGTTATGAGATTTTTTCAGTTTTTAAATATAAAATCCAGTTTCTCTGGAACATAAGCTACTACACTATTTTTTTATTTTTTTATTTTTTTTACCAAACTATAGTAAAGGTACATCAGTATCTACCTTACCAACTAACTTGATTAAAAGCTAATTTTGAAATTCTTCTATAATATAGACAATCTATTTTAACCATTACTGTAGCAATTTTTCTAACACTCTAATATAGGATACTACAACAATACAATGCATACAAATGACTTTTGCTTTGTTTTTGTTATTGGCTACTTTGTTTAACTATTGACTGATATGTCTGAGCAGAAATAGGAGTCTGGCCTTGGCAGCCCCTGAAAAAACACACATAAACACACAAAAGTTAAAGGAGAAGTTCACTTTCAAAAAAACTTTTGCTGATAATTTACTCACCACCATGTCATCCAAGATGTCCATGT
>JAUCMT010000043.1:5986401-5996877 GCA_032357475.1 Enteromius thamalakanensis | reverse complement strand
GGTGAAAATGGTGGCCATTTTATAAAGGTGTATCCATATAAATAGTCCACTCTGTAAAATAATAATAATAATGGAAAATGAATTAAATCATACAAATAATAAAGCAATAATTACAAAAAAAAAAATTAAATTAGATTAGATCAGATTACATTTAAACAAATCTCCTTCATTATGTAGGACACACTCAACACCCCGAAAGAATCATACCCAAAATTTACATTCCAACACTGTGTGCATCGCATACTGTAGTGAGTATGGACTATTCATTACACACACAGCGTTTATGACAGTTTGTGTGCTGCTATTCTGTACATTACACACAGGGTGGAGTGATTGAATTCAGCTTAAAGAGAAACATGTGCAGGCTGACAGCACAGCTAAAGCATTCAAGCGTCCTCCATACAGCTACTGAGCTCAAACTTACTGTTACACTATACTGAGATATCCTATTCAAGCATCACGCCAATCAGACGCTGTCAGGGATATTATGAAGCGAGCGTGTGTGAGCCCTTAGCGCTTCAATCAGATATGCAGACTTGATATCTTCACTCTGGTTATTGTTTCACAATAGCTCACCAGAGTCAGGTAGGTTCATCGCTCTCAGTGAATTGGTTTCATGCATATCAGCTCACACAAACATTACAGTTTATGCAAACAAGGGTCCACCTGCAGGCCACAGCAGAGACTGAGACACAGACAGGAGAAGAGAATTTGTTCTGTTTAGTCAGTCATTCTGTGCTTCTGGATTCTCCAAAGACTGAATCAACACGGTTGGTTTATTGAGAGCAGCCCGGTCTGATTGATCCTGATATCTGGAACTGTCCTGAATGTAGCTTATATAAGTAAATACGGACATTCCCTCAAAAATAAACATTTTTGGCATTATTAATTTACCCCCCACTTAATAAATCTAAATCGCTTTCGTTTCATTCTTTTTCTGCACATAAAAGAAGATATTTTGAATGCTGACTGTGGCCATTGACATCCAAACTATTGCCCATACTATGGAAGTCAATGAATTTTCATTTTTGGGTGAATTGTTCCTTGTAGGGCAGCCACAAACATGGCAGAAATTCATAATAACATTTTTTACATGTTTTTTATTGTTTTTTGTTCTCTCGCTTTTTACAAGCTGTCTATGACACCAGTTTGCATTATTAAAAGCAAAAATTGCTCTTTAACAGCTTTCTAAAATATTCCAGGCCAATCACAAACTCAAGTTTTCTGATTGACTTGTTTGGGCCACAGTTAAAGACTAATGACTGTCTTTTTTTTTTTTTTAATAGTACTGTCATGATTAATCACATCAAAATAAAAGTTTTTCTTGATACAATATATTTTTATATACTGTGTATATTAATTATTTATAAATGCAAACACATGCATGTATATATTTACTGAAAATATGTTATGTTTATATATTAAATATATTTAAATATGATATCACATATAAGAAAATAAATATATGAATGCATTTACATGTAAATACTTTAAAAATGTAAACTGTATGTGTGTGTTTTAATATAAACATAATAAATAAACACAACATAAACGCATATATTATGTAAATAAAAACTTTTATTTTGGATGTGATTAATCAATTGACAGCACTACTTTTTTTGTTTGTTTGTTTGTTTTCCCTTTAGTGAAATATGTAATCATTATTTAATCAAGATACATTTTCTTGATAAGCAAAATGTTGTGTAAAATGTGTGAAGTGTCCAAATTAAGGAAATTTATGATTAAAACAATGACAAATATATTTTGTGCATCACAATAATTTAAAACTTCAATATTTCTATATTAGAGAGAGTGTTACTCTGGTTCTGGAGGTAGCACTTTTAGCGCAGCTTAGCATAGATCATTGAATCTGATTAGTCTGTTAGCTCTCACTCAAAAATGACCAAAGAGTTTTGATATTTTTCTTATTTAAAAAATTACTCTTTTGTATGCACTAAGACTGGTGTAAAAAAAAAGAAAAGTAATATGATTGCACCTGCTGCATCCATGGTACGGCAGCGAAATTTCTTGATTATTACGCCGGAATGAAAATATAGTTCCTAGCCATATCGGTGTCACGTTCGATGTCTGTTTAGTACTGTTTAAACTCTGTGTTTTTGTATTCTTGGTTTAGTTTTTTCATCGTGTTAGTTTCAGTTTGCCTTCTTTCCTGTGTGCCCATATTTGGTCCTTCCTGTCTCATTGTGTGATTATTAGTTGATTCCTTTCCACCTGTGTTTCCCCAGCTGTGTCTTGTCTAGTGATTAGTCTTCAGTGTATAAAACCCCTGTCTTTGAGTTTGATTTTGTCCGTCAATGTAAATGTTACCAGTGTTTGTGTTACCTTTTAGATGTTAGAAACCTTGTGGTCTTTATTATTAATAACTTTGTTATATTTGAACTCTCGTCTCCTGTGATCGCCTTCTCGCCACACACCAGCGTGACAATCGGTCTAAAATTGACATTCAGTCTAAGTACACAATGTAAATACAAAAGAGTCATGATTTAAATAAGAACAATATCGAAACTCTTTGGTCATGTTTGAGCGAGAGATGCTAACGGACTAATCAGATTCAATGATCTATGCTAAGCTGCGCTAAAAAGTGCTACCTCCAGAACCGGAGATTGGCTGATTGGATTCGTAAAACGTAAAACTCAACTGTTTTACTCTTGGGAAGTTGGAAAATCAGCCTATTTTCAAAAGAAAGTGGAGTGGTCCTTCAAAATAATATGATTACAAATCTATTTATTTCTTTACATTCTACACTATTCTGTTCTGTTCTCCCTGTGGGAAAGTTTTGTGAATGTTCATGAAGATGGACCTAAAGATTAAAATACATTTATTAACGTGCTTCAAGTTTTATGATTCCATTCAATTGCTTTGTAGGGTTTAAACAAGTATGTCATTATTCACTGGAAATATTCTGTAAGCTGTTCATTTGGGAACTGCTGTAAACGGATCACTGAGTCAGTGAGTCACATCAGTGAATGAATTGTTCTTCTGAGCCTGTATGACTGAATAATTAATTTCTGAATTAGGCTGGAAGATTAATTTATGATTCATTCACAACTCAAGATTTCAAGTCGAACTCAGCAGCTCACTGCAGGGGAAGATTATCAATGAATAAGATTTACATTTTAGTTTGTTCCTCATAAAATAATAATAACATATGGACTACTTTCATATTTAGTTTGTATTCAATAAAATGATATTATAAATAATCGTCTTCATAATCATTTTTAGATGAATATCCCTCACCTGACTCTTAATTTATCTCTGGGAGTAAGACTAAGATCTCGCTCTCTCCTTCACAAACACACTGTGTCTCCTTTTCTTTCAATGGCTCTTTTGTGTTTTCTTGCTCGACAGTAAGTGAGCACTGATACCCAGTGGGACGGTTAAGAGTGAGAGATAGAGGAGTTAATGAACTTTCCCTTTCAGGGCCTTGATCAGCACTGAGGGAAACCTCTCTCTCTCATTCTAACTCTCTCACACAGGGAAAGCCCTCCCAAATCAAGGGCAGACTGCAGCGAGAACAACCCCCTTAATCACAAAACTCATTAATCTACGCAGACACAACACCAGATCTCCCTTAACTCCAGAGCCAAGGCCTGAGGACGCTCGATATGAGAGAAAGCCAATGGAATGTAACATAAAAAGAGGAGAAGGTGTGGAGATAACAGGGAGAATATTAGAACCATTTTGTTTGCTTTTTCTCACTTTGATCTTTTTCTTCTCATTCCTTTTATGTTTTAATATAATCATGCTTCTTTGATAGTTAGGCCTGGATGCCTAAACAGTGCATATAGCAGCCATGAACAGTTTTTCTCATGCCCCGTTTACACTAGTGCGTTTTCGCTCTAAAACGCATAGCTTTTGCTACGGTTACACATATCTTTTATGATAATCCAGCATTTTCAAGGCCAAAAAAACGCCGCAGAGCCCTTTTTTCACAGTGTTTTGCTTTTAAATATTGACTGCAAAAATGACCTGCAGCTTTACAATGCGCAGAAGAAAATCTGATTTAATAATAATAATGACCATAAATGATAAATTGAGTGGACCATTGAGAATTATCACAACTTGATCATTCTGAAATCCATTTTGAATCATATTTACATTATTGTTCACAGGTTTGTGGTCAGTAGCCTAGTTGTTAGTTTGTTTTCAAACACTTTTATACAGCAAGAATGCATACTCTGTGTGTGTAAATGACTTATTTCTGCACAACTGTTTTTAAAGTTGATGATAAATCAGCATGTTACAATATTTTCTGAAGACTAAAGATGCAGAAAAAAAATCGGCTTTGCATCACAGAAATGTATTATGTTAAAAAATGTCAGGGAGTCTCAGCCATCAGGATCATCACATCCTTCACATGTTCCCAATCACCAGCCCTCTGATCCTCTGCACGTCACCTGCAATCAAGCTCCCCTTCAAATACACACTCCTCACCTGCTCTCACCGTCCCGTCTACCATTCACACCGTGGATCTAAACCAGACTAATCTCTTTATGCTCTCTCTCTTCAGAAGTATTGCTGTGCTGTGTTAGATCTCACTCTAACTAATTCATTCATCTCTCTCCAGTGTGTGTCACGCCAATATCATAAACTGTAATAGTATTTTACAAAATTGCTTATTTTGCTTTATGTTTGATCAAATAAATGTAGGATTGGTGAGTATAAGAATCAGTAGGAACAAAACAAAAACTTGAGTGTAAAATTTTAAAAGCTTGTGTATATCATTTTTTTATCCAGACTCCATAATATAGCTTTAAACTACCTATAGAATTGACATGCTGTCAGATTTGAAGTCTATATTTTTTTCATGTAGCTAAATGTAAATAAATGCCAGCAATGAAACCATCTCTCACTCAAGTGTCTTAAAATTTTGCCCGGTAGCTCATTATAATGATGTAAATGGTACGACGCATTGCCTCAAGTGATATGAGAGATCGGGCTTCTTTAGGACCTTAGGAGAAGATATCCTCCTCTTGACATCTGACCTTTGAGGTGAGTTTGCCAGCAGCTGATTCAGAATGGCAATGTGTCAATTAAGGTTCAAGGACAGATATTTTCATCAACTAGATTCATGATCGCTGAATCTCGAGGGTTTTACTCTGGAAAAGTCACGTATTTACTATTATGCAAAAAAGCCCTTTAATTCTCGCATCCATGCAGCAGGGGAGACTGGAGTTAGCTGTCACTCTTTCTGCCTGAGTAAATATTCAGAATAGGTTTATATTTAAGTTTCGTCTGTCTATATAGATACTGTACCTTTAAGTCTTTGCCGTAAATTAGCTATTGAACATTTTCACCGTTATCATAAATAAAATCGTTAGTTGAACATGCATTGACTTTTTGTGACAAGACATCCCATAAACAAGAACACAATGTTGTCACAATGAAGGAATGAAATGTACCCTTATATTAAGGAGTGTTTAGCCAAATTGAATAAGTAAAACATCAATTTAACAAAAAATAAAAGCAAACAAATAAAATCTGTAAACAAACATGAGTGATTCTGAAATGCACATTATTAAACAATTGTTAATTTAAACAAATTTGAAAATGTCAAGTTAAACCTAGTCTCCCCTAATTACAAACTTTTATCTATTTATTTATTGTTATTTTTTAATATCACAACCAGTTTGTGTGCAGATTAAAACAGGGTTTCCTTAAATAAGATTTCAAAAGTCTAAATTCACTCTTACCCAAATCAAGGCCTTGAAACGGTTTTAAATCAAAGCAAAGTCTAAAGTTTGTCTCATGGTTTTAAGTGTTGCATGCACTGAAAAATAATGAATGCATTCCTCAAAACTTTTGACTTGTTTAACATCCTTAAATCAAAATGTCTTAATGCAAGGTGAATATAAGACATGATCTGAAAAATGTATAAAAATTATTCAAATGTATCAGTGCATGAAAACTCTTTTCCCATTTTTGCTTTCTTATATATATATGTATATATATATATATATATATATATATATAATTTTAGTTTTTGTTTTTTTTCCAAGCCTACATCATTTTGTTCTTGCTTTAATCATAAATACACTTTATTTTGACCAATGTATCTTGATTTAGTAACTTTTTGCAGTGTGACTAGAAGTTACAGTAAAGGTTATTTCTCTTTTCTAGTTATAATTAATTTAAAAGTAGTCACTAGAAATGTACATTTAGAGAGCATATTGTGTTCACTTCAATTTATTCTATAAATATTCTTCACTTGGTCTTAAATATGTCTTAAACAAGTCTTAAATGGAGCCTGCAGAATCCCTGTAATAACTTGGAAGACTTTTATCATCTTTGATAACAACAAAATGAAAACACAGCTTTTCTTTCTCTGAAGCCAACTCTCTCACGTGTTATTTCCATGTGGAACTGCAGGTGCTTTGTCCAGAGCAAAGTGCTGCATGTGCAATAATGTGTTATGAACTGAATCAGTCAGATGAAAGAAGCCCTAGCGCTGTCCGATCTGGACAATCCAAGTACAAGGCAGAAGTTTCCTATTGTTGCGAGTGATAAATGCTTCGTATGATCCCTCCCAGTGTACATTTGGTATGTTTCCCATTTGCCTCATAAACAACATTTTTGAGTGACCTTCAACATGCCGAGCCAGCATAAAATATGCATTTAAAAGAAATTGCTGAAATAAATATAGGGGCCTAGGTGGAGATTGCTTCTTTTGTACTGAGTTAGGCATGTACATGCATCACTGTCTACACACGTGTGCCCGAGCCCGCTGCCCTTTCATTTGCAGCCAAATTAAGTGTGTTCAGCACATAAATAAATGCAACATGCACGCTGCATGACAGTCGCAGCTGCTTATTACACTGCAGCTTTGTCACATTGTTATCCGCACTTCCTGTAAAAACAAAAAACAAAAAAACAGCACAGCATCTCAAGTTGGCGTGAAATTATTACAGCCACCTGAATCCTGTCCTCACCTCCGTCAGCGCTGTGTCTGATGTTTGTCCATGGGCGAGACATCAGTCACAACACTGAGACCTGTCCTTGGCTATTATTGAGCGCTTCAAAATCGGCACCTTCGCTTAATAGGCTTTGGGAATTGTGCTCGGCCACCCGATGTAGATGGCTGTTTATATTTGAGAAATGTAATAAAGTCTGCAATTTTATTGGACGGTGCTCCCTTTTGGGCTGAAATTGAGTTTTCTGGACTTGGCCCCTCACGCCCTCTTTTTCTTACAATGATTTCATTTTGCGGATGTGATATGTTTTGCGCTAATGAAATGCATGTTAGGAGATGTCTCCTGTTGGCCCTGAGAGATGGAGATGACTGCTATTGAGTGACAGGACTGGTTTTAGCTGAATATATACGGGTATTATGTGCCATCCGCTGTCCTCTGTCTGCAGACTGGCTAGACTCACTGCATACTAAAATGTATTTGACATTAGAAGTCATGGGAAAATCACTGCTGCTTAACAATAACAGATTAGAAATGGTTATAATAATAAAAAATAAATAAATAATGTCTATAACTGTCTTACACAATCCAGACCTTTTTTTATTTTTCTGATTTTTTTTTTTTTTAGTTCTTATTTGATTTGTGTTTTAGTTTTTTAGTTTTTGGAGTTTTGTGTTTGGTTTTACGTCAGTGTTTTGCCGCAGTTTTGCTTTGGTTTTTGTTTGTTTTGTTTTTTGCTCAGTACTGTTTTTGTTTTATTTTGCTTTGTTCTGTTGTTTTGGTTCCTCTTCAGTGTGGCGGCTCTGAATCGTGTGTAAAATCAGCCAATTAATTGTTGGGACGTCATAGGCGGGTAGGGGAGCGCGCTCTGCTACTTCCCTTCGCCAGGGCAGTGCGAGGCTTCGATGAGAGCACTGGGGAGACCGCGGTCACTTTATCGCCCCAGTATGAGGATCTCGTGATGGCATTGACTCGCGCTGCAGCTCATCTAGAAAACTAAACTGCGCTGCAGTAAATGAGAAAATTAACATTTCGGCGGACGCAGCCAAAAAATAAATAAATAAATGCCTTCAAGAAGGAGACTGCCATTTTTGTCCCGATCTCCACACAAGGTTCCAGGGCGCAGTGGTCTGCTGCGAGCGCTGCTTTCAGTTCTTTCCACTCAGAAACGTAGTGGAGCTGAGAGGCTCGCAGCTAGATCGGCTGTCCCCTGCCGGTCCTCCGTTTCAGGACACTTTGCTAGCAGCTCTTAGTATACCAGAGATCAGTCTTGAGAGACTGATTCCCTGAATAGACTATTTAGCGGTGATTGGCTGCCAAATGGGTCTCATTGGGTCCTGCATACTGTAGACAAAGTGGGCCTAAGCAGGATCTGGTTTTAAAATGAGAAGTAGATACACTTACACATATTATACTACATAGGAGCCCATAGAGGTAGTCACTCCTCATGACAGAAAGGGCGGGTTCTACAGCTTCATTACTGAGCGGTTTAGTAGTCTAAGATCTAAAATGGAAATCAGCCCCCCCATCCTTTTTTGGAAGTAAGTAGTACTGGTTCAGAATGTGTCAAGCAGGTCGTGTCACAAATCAAGTCCTCGGACTAGTTTGTAACGATAGATCTAAAAGACGAGTACTTCACATACTGGGGGTGCTCAACTCATAGCCACAGGTCTCTTAACCAAGGTTGTTGAGAATATCCTCCAATCCAGAGCTCCATCTATTAGGAAACTATATGCCCTGAAATGGAAATTTGTTCACTTCATGGTGTAGAGAACGCCAGCAGAATCCAGTTAACTGCCCAGTAGGTACAGTGCTGGAGTTCCTGCAGGCTAGATTCTTCACCGGGGTGACCCACTCTACCCTGAAAGTTTACATGGTGGCAACATCGGCTTACCACACCTCAACGTCTCAAGGTTACGCATGTAACCCTAGTTCCTCGAAGAAATGAGACGCCGCGCCTCGTAGCCACACTTCCAGCATCCCTGCCGGCGTTCACTTCATAACAGGAGCTAAAGCTAGCAGCATTCCACGTGCTTTTATGCTTCCTGGCCAGTGACATCACCCGCCTATGACGCCCCAACAATTCAATGGCTAATTTTACACAGGATTCAGAGCAGATTCAGAGCTGGAGGCATTCCCATAGCGTTCTGTCGACGCAGCATCTCGTTCCTTCGAGGAACTAGGGTTACATGCATAACCTTGAGACGTTTTCTGTGTTTTTCTGTTGTGTGTGTGTTTTCCTTTGCTTTTAAGTTCATGGTTTTGTTTTGTGTTGTTGTTTTTCTTAATACTTTGATTTATCGCCCCCTCAAAACAGTACGATATTGAAATATTAAGCATTAATCTACCATGAAAAGCTTGGATGAGACTGCCACAGCATTGCCTCCATCAGGTGAGTGACAGCCTCTGTAAAGTGGGTTGAAATGGCACACAGCTGTTAATGTCAGCCAGAGTTTGTCAGATAAAGAATTAATAATGCCATCAGTGGGTTTATTTGTGTGCAGAAATATTTCATTGCTCTTTAATGAGGCTTCATGTCAGAAGTGTAAACTTAATTGATACGTGTTTAGGAATTTAGAACTCCCACACCAAAGAGCTTTTATCTCTCACGAAAGTTAATTACCAATATACTTTTATAATGTAACTGTGGGAATATACAGCCTGTCTGAGAGAGACCCGGTGATAAAAGACCTGGTAAAACGTTCCTTCCTGATAATGTTTTCTGGCAGTTGGTTTTAATTTGTCATTATGACTGGTATGACTGGGAAAACAGCGTAGCGATGCATTTGCGTTAAGTCACTGAATAAACGTGCTGTAATTCTAATGTCAGCATGTAACAAAGATGGGGCAAAGTTTTAAATGCTGCTGAAGAGACAGGTGTTCCATGTTTGCTTGTTTAAGTCATTTCTTATTTGTGCAGTGGCAGATTTTGATGAGCTCCAGACCCTTTTTTCCCTAGGGTAAACATATGTGTCTGTGCATAAGCATATAATGTATATGTGTGCTTGTTGCACCGATATGGGCATCTGTGTCTAATCACAGACGTTAACATTTCGCTTTCATGCTAGTATCCCCTATTATAAGATAAAGCTACTAAAGGTAAAAAATATATGAGGAGCTCTTTTCCAAAACGCTATAAATCCATTTTAATAGTTTTCATGAAAATGAAGGTTTTTTTTACCTAGACCCATACATTTAGTTAATATTCAATGTATCCTGTTGAAATGGTCTGTTGGCTCAGTCTGAACATGTTAAACAATGATTGTTATAAATATTGTCGATTGTAATGATTAAGTTAATCCTTTTTTTTTTTTACCTTTTCATGTTTAATCAGGCTCAGAGGTGACATGAGTGTAATCAAATTCATAAATTCATGTTGAGATTAATGTTTAAATATAGTTTTGATTGAATAAAGAAATATTAAATAACTATAATAAATATTTAAATAACTGAAAAGATCGGCAAGACAATGATTTAATGACTAAATCATATTAATTTTATTCGTTCGAACAGATGGTTCATTCAGGAATAAAGCAAGCGATCTTTA
>JAUCMT010000043.1:5951108-5985844 GCA_032357475.1 Enteromius thamalakanensis | reverse complement strand
ACACAACAAAATGGCATGACAAACTCATTTTTTTTTATTTGGCGTTTATCGCGTTTTGGAAAAGAGCTCTTCATATATATGTATATATATTTGTAATGCATTTTTTGACACTTAGTTGTCTTTGACACATAATTGTCCAAATCTAAATTTTGCAAGCATCAAAATAGCACAATCGATATCTACACCTGTGGATTAGGCTCTGTACAGCACTAATGATTACACTATAAACAGCCTTTGTCAGAAAGAGCCAAACACAAATACTGCATGATGTAGATGCATTTAGAAAGCTCTCCACAGAATTGCGTTTTTCCATTACATTACAGTCGGCACAGGTTCAGAGGCTTTAAATTATTTGATTTTTATATCCACTGGTTTTGAGGCATAGGTTTAGAGCTGTTCTGTTCTGGCTATACATCCTCCTTTTCTTGTAAGGTATATAAAAGCATCTCTGTGGACTCGTGCATGCACACAAAGGCTCATTCAGTTGTAGAAAATTACATATCAAACACCTTGGATTATGTGAACGGAGGTTATTTCTGTGGCCCGTTACACCTGAGCAAATGAGAAAGAGAATAATAGAGGTGCATTAGACAGGGCCGAGGAAGGAGGGTAGTTGTGAAAGAGGGCACTCTGAAGAGGGCTATGGGTGGACGTGCAGACACACAGAAAGATAAGAGATAGATAACAAGGGATGTATGTGAAGAAGAGAAAGCCAGCCTGGGTTTGGCTGATCTCTTGATCTTGTCAGCTGGCTGATGCTACAGACGAGCAGCGTATCCCAGCATCCTCTCTAAATCCCTCCTCCCCTCTCTGCTGTCAGCAGGCCATCTCCGCTCCTCTTACGGGCCTAACTGGGCTTTAGCGCTGGCATAGGAAGCTCACACCAACTGATTGCTGTGAATTAGGGAGTTCTCCTCTAACACCCCTCACCGCTGCAGTCTCGGTGACAGCTGCGATGACATTCGCCCACTGACATCCCACTGTCAGCCATCAACCAGCCCTGAAACTCAATGTTAACACAGTGTTTGAATGTAACCGAGGAAGCGGCCAGCTGTTGTGTGTTTGTATTTGGGTATGGAAAGTTGGGTATGTACTGTAAAGCGAACGTATGCGCGGGTTCTCCAGTGGTGCTCATTAGCAAGCACCAAGCCAATTTCGGCTGCTCCTCACCTGGTTCAGGCTGTCAAAAGAGGATTATCAAATATTCACTGGCTTATGTAGATCTACTCTGCCTTTTTCAGATCTAGAGGGAGAGAGAGAGGGGAGCGATCGAGGAGACGCATCAGAAAACCCGGCTGCCTGGAGCTGCACCCAAACATCAAGGGAGACTGGGTAATGACCTGAACTCTGCTGTACCTCCCTCTGCCACTTTCTTTTACTCTGTTCCTCGTCGCTCGGATGTACCCGCCAGGAACTTCTTCTCATTTGAGCAAAGACACGTGAGCAGACATGGCAGTTTAGGGATAATCCTGCATTTTCTGGTCATCATGACTAAGCAGTGAACCATATTTCCAAATGAAAGAGTGCTATAATCCTTTTTCCCCAAAAATAATCAAAAAAAGAATCTGGATTTAGCATTCCTTCAGCTCTCTCTCTTTCTCTCTACTCTCACTATATCTTTCTTTTCCCTTCCACTTCCCTTTTCCATGATGAGATGGAAACTTTAAGTGGAGTACACATGCCCCAGATCATAACTGGCACAGGTGCAGGGAAACATACTCAAGTGTATGTGTGTATTCACTTACTGTAAGCATGTGCGTGTGTACTGTAATTGAAATACCTCTGAGGGCCTCTGGTATGCTTTCTAATAGTGGCACAATTAACATGAAAGTGACTCTCAAATTCCAGAACCAGCTATCCAATCTGTTCAAAAATCTAAACCTTTTCCAGAGACAGAGGCCCTTAACAAACACATGTTTTTCCATCCCCCTTGCTCTCCCTTTATTGTCTCCTCCGTTTCACCAGCTATCCAGTCTAGTTCAATATGCCCATCTAAGTTGTGAATGGCCTGTGAATTGAAGATCCATTTTTGTCATCACACCTGTATGGAGCGTGCGAGTGTGTGTTTGTGTGTGTGAACGTTGTCTAATGACCCTCGCTCCACTGCGCAGGCAGAGATGGAACCGTGATGTCATTTGTTTTGATGTCATAAATCGATGGGATTGAGTCTCCCAGGAGCTTCAGCTGTTCTCTCAGCTTGACGGCAAATTACATCACACTCTCATCACTCACCCGCAGATTTGTGTTTTTCAGCCACGGCTCTTTCAAAGTGATCTAGTCTCAGAATAGGACTGAAAATCTCCCACTGTATCAATCTATATCAGGTCCAATGTATCTCCCACTGCATCAGCGTCTGACATGATCTGTGAGACACTTCAAGCAGTTAGTGTGAGAAACCTTTAGATAGTGTTCGAATAGGTACTTTTTCCTATTAATGTTATATGTAGTGTGTATATAATGAAGTTTTTTATGTTCTTTTAAACTAGCTGTTTCCTGTAAGTTTTCTCTGCCTCAACTACTGTTTACAGCAGCTTCAATTCTGTACTAGCCAATGATGTTTTTTGTGTTGGTGTAATGGTTAACCAGTACACCAGCACCCTTCGATGGTCAGCCAGTAGTACAGCATTATGATGGTCAAACAATACACCAGCACCCTGTGATGATTAACCAGCCCCCTTAGCAAGTCCTAATTTTGCTAAATTAGACGTGTTCCTGAAACAACGTTTTAATCCAAAAATTTAGTCTTGTGATCTCTGCACCTAAACATAACCTTACACGGTATTAGTTTATGACAATGTTGTTCCAGGGTCAACAAAGATGCTCATCCATGAACAACCAGTACACTAATATCCTTTAATGGTCAACCAGCACACCATCATCCCGTAATGGTCAACCCATTCAACAGAATCCTGTGATGATACACCAGTACACTAACATCTTGTAATGGTCAATCAGTTCATTATCATCCTGTGATGGTCAATCCATACAACATCATCCCGTAATGATTAACCCTCCTGTTACCCTAAAATCCGCTAACACTTTTTATCCTCTGGAGTCAATTTGACCCCAGGAATTTAACCTCCAGAATGTGATTGTTTTTTGCTAAAAGGTTAGTTTCAGGTAATTGATGTCTTTGTTGACTACTTAACAATACTCTGAAATACAGAAGAATTAGGTTTTCCCCTCCCCAATGGCATGGGAGATATCAAAGTCTCTAGTGAGAATTAGGACTCACCCTACCCCCATGTCATTTGAACTGTCAGTGGTTCTCGCAACACTACAGGTATGGTTGTGCTAGTGTTTTGTATTATAATTTGTATTATATTATAACATATAAAATTATAGTGCATATTATAAAATCCTAGCATGTTATAGTGACCTCAATATCAACCAAAAGAAATGTGTGTAATTTTTTTTATATTTCTTATGTTTTATACAGCTAAAAGACCCGAAGAACATCGATGTGACAAAATGTGTACAGGGCATTGCAAAAATAATATCATGTTAATTTTATGTTTACCAAGTTTTCCCCATTAAATTAGGAAAAGTCATTCAATTTGAAGCAAAAAAAGGTTAATTATATTTGTATATATATAAGGATAACAGGAGTGTTAACCAGCACCATTTGATGGTCAACCAGTACACTAACATCTCATAATGGTCAACCCATACACCACCATCATGTGATGATTAACCATTATATCAGCATCCTCTGATGTTCCACCAGTACATAAGCATCCTGTGATGGTCAACCAATGCACCAGCATCCTGTGATGATCAGCCATTACACCAGCATCTCATAATGGTCAAACAATTCACCAGCACCCTGTGATGATTAACCAGCACCCTTACCAAGTCCAAATTTTGCTTAGTTAGACGTGTTCCTAGGTCAACACTTTTTTTTCCAAAAATCTCTGCACCTAAACCTAATCTTACCCGGTATTGGTTTATCACAATGTTGTTCCCGGGTCAACAAAGATGTTCATCCAGGAGCACGTTGAACTTGTACAATCAGGTTCTGCAGCACCCTTCGATGGTCATCCAGTACACAACTATCCTTTGATGCTCAACCAGTACACTAATATCCTTTAATGGTCAACCAGTACACCGTCATCCCTTAATGGTCAATCATTTTTTTATCATCACACTACAAAAAATGCTTTCTAAGACTAGATTTTTTCGGCTTGTTTCCATCCAAAATATCTAAAGATTCTTAAATCATGAAGGATTTTCTAAACAAGAAAAAAAATATTGTCTTGTTTTCTGAAAAAAAAAACTAAAATTAAGTGAGTTTTTACTTCAAACAAGCTAAGTAATCTGCCAATGGGATAAGCAAAAAATATTTTGTTTTCTGTTTGAAATAAGATTATTTTGCTTGTTCTAAGCAAAAAGTCACTTAATTTTGACTTGTTGTTTCTGAAAACAAGAAAATAAGTTGTACTTCTCTAGAAAATCCTTACTGATTTAAGAATCTTTAGATATTTTACCTGGAAACAAGACAAAAAGTCTAGTCCTAGAAAGCATTTTTTTGCAGTGCATCCTGTGATGGTCAACCCATGCAACAGCATCCCGTAATGATTAACCAGCACCATTTGATGGTCAACCAGCACACTAACATTTCATAATGGTCAACCCATACACCACCATCATGTGATGATTAACCAGTACAGCAGCATCCTATGATAATAAAACCCGTGATGGTCAACCAATGCACCAGCATCCTGTGATAGTCATTACATCAGCACCCTGTGATGAAGAATTAGTACACCAGCATCCTGTGATGGTCAACCAATGCACCAGCATCCTGTGATGGTCAGCCATTACACCAGCATCCTATAATGAAGAATTAGTACACCTACATACCTGCTTCTTGTGATTGTTGGTCAGTAAACCACTATTCCATACTGGTCAACCAGCATAACAACATCCTATATAATCAATCCATATATAAGGATTCAACACACAGCTTTGTTAACACACAAGATCCCATGCTGGTGAACCAGAACACTGTCATTTCGATATAATAACATTTACAGTTGGATACCAGCATGCAGAACACAATAAATGTTGGTTACTGGCAAGGCTGGTCTTTTCAGCAATATAGTAAGAGAGTTTTTTTTTTTTTTTATTCTGTGGGTTAAAAGGCCTTTCCAAACCAGTCATCAGGGGATCCATTGCCTAAGACCTGCGGTAAATACATTCTCAACAATCAGTATTCAGAATTGATGGCCTGCACATCCCATATCCTGTAGTGTTTGTTTTCAGCCCAGGGTTTGTTTGGATCCCCAAGAGCGATGCCAATTTATTCTGAGTTGTAAAAGATTTAGACTTAGACATTTCAGCAGTCTGGAAAGGTATCCTCATGGCCTGTGCACGTACAGTATGTGTTTGTTCTGTCTGTTTCACACTCACAAACCACACTTACTCACAGACTCACACAAAAACACAGGGACAATTACCTTGAAATGTGTAAGCCTGTATAATAATTAAGCAAGGCCTTTTAAATGTGCATCAACTAAATCCAAACATGTTTATTCTTTTGTCTCCCCGGCTATGTGTTGTCTATATTTTAGTTGACATCTGTAGCATGCCGTAGCCTTAAGAAAAACAAATACATTATATTCATAATTTCAGTGCCCTGTGTTTGCAATGTTTATGATTTTTGACCTTCAAAGCCTGTTGTGTTCCATTTGTAACCATCAAGGTCCTATTATTATTTTTTGAAAACAGTCTGGTTGGATTATGGTCTATATTGAGATTGAGACCTACAGGGCAAAGACAGTTCTGTCCAGAGCTTAAGCCCTAACTACTCAGGAACAGTTGTCCTTTTGTATAAGCTTTGATAAGGAATCCCATTTCATTGGGTCTGAATGTTTTTGCCTAGTGGTTAAGATAAGGACAGCTGACAGGAAACAAGCATTTATACATAAACGCAATTTGACTGTCCCCTAACAAAGGTCAAATTTCAGTTCAATGCCTGAGAAGTTCATGCATTCATTTATTATTATTTTTTTTACCAGTCCAATCTCACAGGAATTCATACACTTTACGAGGTGGCTAATGCGAGCAAATTTGTATGACCTTACTCATACAAATAAAAATTTAAAATATTTTAAAAGTAGCCAATTTGAATGACCTACACCTATTGTAACCTATACTCTTTATACAAATTGTACAAAATCGTACAAATGAGGTTGTACAAATTAGCCAGCTCGTAAAATACATACAAATTTATTATGACAGGTCAATAACAATAACAAAACAAAATATGGTTGTGCAACCTGTTTTAAATGTTTACCCATCTGTAAATGTGAAGCTACATTCGCTGTTTAACATCTAAAGCATACAAAAAAAATAAAAAATCTTCAGTTCGTGTTTACAGCCACATCAAACATTCAAACTAAGTTTATGCATCTGTACTAACTCATGAATATTTAATGAGCTAAGCACTATTTCGTTTGTGATTGGTGGTTTTAAACTCTCGCTGTAACATTTTAACACTGCATAGATTTACGCTGTATTACTTTGCCACCACAAATGGTGTTAGAGCTGCAGAAGTGTTGCTAGCAGTGCTCTGAATCAGGTTTACGTAACCCAGACAAGTGTGAAAGTTTGCTTAACCCAGGGTTAAAAGTGTTCTTAATCAGAGGTATAAAAAGACAATAGGCACACTGCAAAAAGCCCTAAAGAGACTTGAAAACGAATGCTCATAAGGAAAGGTCAATAATGGTCAACCTGTGGGAATGGAAAGTAATGGGAATCAGCTAGCTAATTTCCAACAACCACCTCAATAACAGTATTGATTGAGTCACAGCTACAGGTTTAGAATGACGAATCTAAGCGGAGGACAGGAAGAGCAAAAAGAAAGAAAGATGACCTCTCTGACTTGAGCAGATTCCATCTGTTCAGCATATTGTGGTTCAGTTTAAGGTCAGGAAAGGCCAAAGTGAAGCAACCTCTGAGAAGAGAGAAAGGCAGATAGCTAGAGAGAAGGTATGTTCCTTCCTTTAATGACAGTATTGCAATTTATTCCCACCCAGTAAAAGAGAGTGCATTCCGCCTGTGCAGTTAGATGAAACTCCACTCAAATCTTATTGCTGCACTGAAAGGAGATATTGTTTTCCTCTAGGCACCTGTGACCCGGCTCGCATGACCGGCTTACATGTGTGAGAAGTGCTAAGTCAAAAAAGTGCTCAGACCTGCATCGTCCAGTTTGATTCAATCTGCTCAGCAGCAGAAACCCCTTCATCCAGATTTATCAGCAAAGAGGACTGGACGAACAGCTATAGCAGACCGCGCTGTAATGTTCTTATTAGACATCTCACTTTCAGTATAGGTACCTTGGTATGTCTCTCTCTGGATGACCTTATCTTTCGGAGTTTAATAGTCGTGCAAATGGCTGCCTGCCAGGATTCTATGAGATCCAATTCACTGGCCACACAACCTAGGTGGTCTAAGTTGCAATGCCTGTGCTCTATGAGAGATAACCACAAACACACACAGACATTGTATAGAATAGTCAGCGAGTATCAGAAATGTCCCTGAGGGTTATTTTTGTTTGGAAAGATGTAGAGAAAGAGCAAGAGAGAGAGGAATAGACATGTGACCTGCTGTTGCTTGTTGTCCCCAATGAATAGTCATTTATCACACGGCATGCTGTCTAGTGTGTAAGGAATCTGTGTCCCTAATTACATTAAACTCACTTTGCCTCCAAGGGTGAAAAAGTTTGGATGTGGCTAAATATGATGCATTACAGCGGGATGCTATTGAAATTCTCATCAAGTTCTCGCTTATCAAAACTACTCCACCCTGTTGGCAGTTCGAGACGCCTCTGAATTAGTTAAAACATACTTAGTATTAATATGATGCATAATGGCTGGGCTAAGACGGAATATACAGCCTTTTTTGTGCAGAAAATCTGCAGAAAGACTTTTGATGTAGTAGATCGAAAGTACTGAACTATTATTGATGAGCTGAATCAAATTAGCAACAATATTAATAAACAGACACACAATATGGAGAATGTTTGGAACTGCAAATAACAAGCATTGTTGTTTTACAGAAGCCTGAGTGGGTCAATGACATCACATTCGTTTTGTTGATTAATCTGCAATCAATGAATGTGTTCCAAAATGCATTCGAATTCAGTTCATATACAGATTGATTTGAGTTCTTGAATATTTATGATGAGTATGTGTTATATTTCTTAATGTAAATAAGGCTTTACTGATTATAACTTTTTGAAAAGTTTTTATCTGGTAAATGTATGTGGCGCAGCAGAAAATTCTATAATTGTATAGAGAGTTAATAAGGAGTTAATAAGGCTTTTATAATGACATTATTATTATTATAGTATTAGTATTATATTATACTATACTATTATAAAATTAAATAAAAATAAAAACAAATAATTAAAAATATTTTATTATTTTATGACAAGGCAGGTTAGTTCAGGTTGTAAAAAGTCATGTGATGCGACTCGCCAAAAAAGTAAAAGTGCAATAAAATGTTTATGCAGAATATGAAAAAAATGCATATTATACTGATATGTAGTTAGCGTGTAAAATATTTTATATTATGATAATAGAAATTAAATAAATAAAATGTTACTTTTTACCTGATTACACCATATGACACTAAACAATTTTTCTTAAAAATGGTATAAAATTCTAAACCATGTGATCCCAAAATATATTCAAAGCATATTTCTAAGAGTTATGCATATGCATTTTAAACTATAAACCCCCTTTTGTTTTTTTAAAGACACTTTTATATGTCATTGAATCGGTTGCAGATTCTGTTTGGGTCTGGTTTTTGCAGTCTTGTATGCAAGCATTGGCTTTATAACAATTCTCAGCTGAGTTCATAATATATCGCTGGTGTCAAGTTGAAATGCTACACATTTTATATCCGTTGTTGCATTCTGATGAGAACGAAACCCCACATGGCTCATCAGAATCATGGGGAAATATAGATCCAGTATATAGCAGTTGTTCCTAAACATCATCATCATAGTGCTGGTAATTATTGAACAGATACCGTGTGGGATGTTTCACGCTTTATGAATAATGGAGATTAAAATGAGATTGGATATGTCTTTATGGCGCTCATGAATCAGCCAGTATCCAGCTGTTTGTGGTGTAATCTCAAATGTTTAATTCATCAGGAAATAGATTCTAGGGTGAGATATTACTCATTATCTTTGATAGAGTGACATTTCACTGGTTGTCACATTTAACGGCCCTCGTTTCTGATTTTAGATGTATGCAAGGGATCTCCTCGCAGTCTGCTGTCACGCATCCGGCGATAAAACAGGACCTCATTACTTAAAGCTGAGGACATTAATTAATTAAGTAATGGCTTTCTGGGTGTTAATGGCGATGCCTTACTATTCCCTGCTGTTAGCTTCTAATGGTTCTGTGTGGGAACTTGCATGAATATGGTGACCTGACTTTAGGAGACAAAGTCTTCTTTACGCCTCCCCTCCACCCTCAAGTTCTCGTCTGACTGACTCTCCCAGACTGCAGGTAATGATTAAAGTCATCATGGCCCCATTTTCATTGCTTGTTCAGAGGGATGTCACAGCCCGAGCCAAAATGCATTTCCAGCACGTCTAGAGCTCATAAACCTGTTGGCGTAGCACTCGGGGCGTCTGTACGTTTTGTTTAAATTGGATGAAAAATAAAGTATTGACTGTGATATTGATCGGTCTGGCGTTGCTGTAGGTTATAGTGCTCTATATGTACGATGCTGTATACAGCTGTAAATGAGCTTTGTTGCGCTGGGCGTCCTCTCCACCATCCTCAGCACATTACAATGAGTACACAGGGCAGAGGTCGCATTCACCGCAGCTCCACTGTGTGCACGGTAGGTGCTCCGAGAGCTTGCTTTAACAACCCAGACTCCATTAGATGCTGACATTTCATTGCACTGCTCCTTCACATTTTTCATTTTTGTCTATCTCTCTTGCTTCTTTGTTGAACTGCGTCCGCAAAGTGTTGCGTTTGCATATTACAATTAAAAGGTACATGAAGGTTAAACTTCATTTTAATTTATTACAGTTAAGGGTTAGCTCACCTTAGAATTAAAATCATTTATTTAACCTCATGTTGCTCCAAACCCAAATGAATAGCTTTTTTTTCCTATGGAACTCAGTAGGACAAATTTCTGATTTACATTGGTTGGAAAGCCTATTTGCTTTGATGAATTTTCATGATTTTTGTTCTGTGTAGGAAAGATACAAGTTTGAATTTATATTAAGGTGATTAAACGACAACCAGGGTTTCACCTTAAATTTCTACCTGGTCTAGTGGCATAAATGTACAGTACCTTGGTGCATCTTCATATCTATTGGTTTTAATAGATGGTAGATTTGTTCGGTATCTCAAATCTGTGTAAAAAGAAGTTGAAATGGCATGGTGACGTTAACACATCTGTTTTGTAATGAGTATTGCATTTGGGTAGGTTTAGGGTTGGATTTGGTGTAGGGCATATTTCCAACATGATAGAGCAATAACTTTAAGCAACAGTCCACAGATATTTTTATTTATATCAATGTAATAAAATGTGCCAGGGTTTATGTATTGAACCACTCAGTGGACATTTCTCTTTAAAATTATGACTAAACATGCACATAAAAAATGGTGTTGCACAAAAAGTGCATAGAGGTACGTATTTTTATGAGACCAGGTTGTTAAATTTACAATTTCTTAGCTTACTGTTGTTGTACACAGAAGTAAGCCCTATTAATACAACATGCAATTGTTTAGATTACTCTGTTACACTGGAAATGCAAAGAGCAAGGACTTCAACTTCTATTTATAGCTACATAGCCTAAAAATTCTGTTAAGTAACAGCATGAGTTTTATATAAGCGCAAACGGCTGGTTTTGCTGCAGTAGTGAATGCTTCTTATGTTGTCAGCAGTATTCTTTTAAGCACACCTCTCAGTGACTTCTTCATGAGTCTGACCTTGCGTGCATCTGCGAGCGATTCTCTGTAAACTGTTTACTCTCTCCATACAGGGGGTCTTCATTCGCTAACGCTCTGATGACATCTGACACATCAGTGATAGGATTTGGGCCCCGTATGCTGGATTAGCCCCATTTGGTTAGCATGGCATTATCCCATTATGAGTCCTGAGAGCCCACCAGCTGATGCTGCGTCTGTCCCACTGCCTGAGTGCAGAAATCCAGAAGCAAACGCATGAATAGCACCAAGACGGTCAGCCGTGCTCTTCACATGTCCTACAACAACCTTGCAGA
The DNA here is from genome assembly GCA_032357475.1 of Enteromius thamalakanensis. Taxonomy (NCBI): domain Eukaryota; kingdom Metazoa; phylum Chordata; class Actinopteri; order Cypriniformes; family Cyprinidae; genus Enteromius; species Enteromius thamalakanensis. The sequence goes on along the minus strand of JAUCMT010000043.1, from coordinate 5,974,581 downwards.
TTCTGTTGGTGTTAACTCTGGAAAATAATTACTATCCACTTCACCTGTTTTATTAGATTTGAATCTTCCTGATAAAATATGGTTATGTGTCACTGTGTCTGAATGGATGTAAAAGTGATAAATTATTATGCCGTCATGCATGCTAAGCCAAGCGTACTATTGCATATCCCTGTTTTAAACAAACCGCTAATCGTAATATTATACATTTATGCATAATTTATCCCATGCTTTTTGTGTCGCACACATGAATTACAACTGGGTTATTGATTAACGTTGTCTTATGCTGGGTGGACCAAAAAAACTAAATTTTTAATTAGTAAGAAAAAAAAATTATAATTAAATTACAGTTACTTATGAACATTGTGTCACACACTCACCTAGGGCTAATTAAAAAAACATCTGTAAATATATTAGTGAATTCAGAGTAATTTGTGAATAAAACAGACCTTCACAAAATATTCTGGTCTACTTTCTGAGGTTTGGCTAAATAACCAGCAATAATAACTTTTCTACTATTGTTCAGCAGTTGATGATTGGTCAGTGTAGTATTTGTACTACAGAGCACTGACTGCTCTAAAATATGAAACACCAATGTTTTAGGACACACTTTTTCGATAACTCTTTTATTTCCTATTCGGGTTTATGTATATGCTTTATTTGTAAGATTTAGAATATTTTTTGCCAATGCTATGTCATAGCTATGCAAAGACAAGATTACGCTTTCTTGTTATGATTGTTAATTTGTATTTATCCTCAAAGTAAAATATGTGCTGCTAAAATATTTTGTGGTGGCTGTGGTTTAAAATTACAATATTGTAATATTAGTTCAATTGATGAAGGTTTTTTAAAAGTTTGACAGAATTCAGTGTTGAGTAGGCTACTATTAACCATGTCTGCTTTTAATGTTTGAAAATAATTAACAGTTAAAAACATTACAGATTTAGTAATATGTAATCAAAAAGTAATCAGATGTAATCTGTTTGGTTTTTAGAGGGACTTTTTAACGTTATGTCAATAAAAATGAAAAAAAAAACCTTTTAAACAAATTCTGGTACATTTACAACCAAACGTTGCCCCTGTAAATGAATAAAACTAAACTAAGTGGTATTGTTTTAATAAAATAATTGAAATAATTACACTACTTATTACATTTTAAATAGGAGAGCTTAATCTGTAACCTGTTACATTTCCAAAAAAAGCTTCCCAATATTGTTGACAGGTTTTAAATATTTTTAACCTAGCATAGCACATAGCTTGATGGCACGCCAATAATATAAGCTTTTGACTACCTAGCAACACCCTGGAAACCAATGCTCCAAGTACTATTAATTTTTCTTCAGGTCATGTTAGTCTAGTTTGAGTTATTATGATGGTTGTCATGCATCAGGAACATCAAGTTTAAATATATTTGCTTACGCCTGTGATTTGAAATATAATATTGTGGTATGCATTGTCCCGATTGAGTAGCACATCCATCTTGCCTCTGCAGCGTATGTTTGTTTAAACTCACTCATAGCGTGTTGCAATGTCGGCACGGTCAAAAAAACGCATAATGCAGCACAACATTTCTCTTTATGAATCAGTTTTATGGTCCGTCTATAAAAGTGTGAGATCTACAGGATTCGCACCTGCAAGTTTATAGCAAAACACATAAATCTCTCGTTACCTCTAGCTGTCAGAGAGCACATCTCGCTATAGGAGTTCCACAGCTGGAGTCAGTCAGCTAAAGCAACGGGGAAGATGGAGGAAGAGAGACTCAGAAGTCAGATCCAGGCAGCAGAGTTGGCGCTTTACTTCCTGTCCATTTTAAACCCACTCTGTTATTTGTAAGCCTTGTTCTAACTGAATAAAACATGCCATTAAATAATGCAAATGTCAGTGGACAATGCTGAAAACTCTTGAGAAAGGTCAGCCGAGGCACAGGTTATCAGATATGCAGTTCTGATAAGAGGGACTCGTGTACAGCACGCCGAATACCTGTGATCCATATTTCATTTTGTTTGCAGTCCAACAACAGTGGAATAATTATTGCACGCTGAGTGGCGTGAAATATTTAGCTGTGATTTTAACGAAATGCTCATGAGGAGAATGTGACCCAGTCCTTCATCAGGGTAAGGCAGGATTTTGATCTTCTGTATGTTTTTATTACTGTGCTTTACATGGCTTTAGGGCCAATGTTTTAGTGATGAGGAGCGGGGGGTTGACTTTGACGAACAAGACCGAGAGAGAGGGAAGTCTGCGGACTCCTGTTCAGTGAGCCCTTGCTATACCCTCATTAGAGTCAGGGTCTTCACAGTCTATACCATCATTGTGTGCTGTGTGTTTGGGGTTATCACCAGTGGCAATGGAACATTCTGAGGAAAACAACATCTGTAAGAATGCTTCCATGACAAGAAGGCTCAGCAACATGTACACTGCTAAGAAACTCTTCAAAGTGCTTCAGTGGTCCTGTGCAGCATCTTAAGTTTAAGTAAAGAACTCAAGCTTTTTTTTTTTTTTTTTTTGTGGTACAGGGTTATTGAGGTGACTGTTCAAGATACTTTTTTTTCAATTACAAAAATTCTTGAAGTCACAATGAAAGAGAAGTAGTGACCGATTCTTTCTTCTGTATTGTGATATACACACAGGTATAGGGAATCGGCTAGTCTCAGCCTCAGACGTCACAACCACGGAACGTTGGCTAAACGTCTGATGCACATGGTGCACTTAACTGGAAACCCTTCAGGAATGTCAAAGTCATCAAATGATTTTATCGGATTTCCGGGGGACGCGAGTGTCGCGTTTATTTTCGGTGTCTGCTGGGAAACGAAGTGCAGACGTGTGATTGCGGGGAAGAAACTGTTGTGTTTATATGAGTGACAATAAGCATTTATTAAGATCAGTTAAACATTGGATTCTCAAAACTATGCAATCCAATTTTACTAGTTGTGCGTCCCCTTCTATATATTATAGAAGATCAAGTGAAGTAACGTTACCTAACTGAGAAGGGGATATCATCCACATTTGCTGGCAAACATGAAACAACAGATGCTGGCATCGCAGCTGGACGATTCAATATTGCGTTCGATTCCCCAGAATTGCTTGTGGGTGTTAAAAACTGGAGAGATACGCTTCAAACAGATGTTAACCAGGAGCGTCTCATCTGTATTTTGACTTGTTGCATGCCGTTCTGTTGTTGTGGGGAAATTTACACGCCCTAAAACGTGGCGCTGACTGAAACAAACTGTGATTGGTTGTTTGACATGTCAGTCAAAAGGCCTTATGGGCGGGCCTTGACCAAACAAAGCGGCTATGAATTTTCAGACCTTCAGTCGTTAGTTTGAAGGTCTGGCTACGTGAGACTAGGAATCGGCCAACAATGGACTTAAATGTAGATATTAGCATAGGCCCAGATAAAATGCCGATATGTCTTGCAGATAAAAAGAATACATAAAAATACAGAACTCACATGTGCTCGGGGTGTGCTAGCAGTAATTGATGCCATAAAATCATTAGCGTGTTTTAATTTAAAGGTTAGAAGTTATAACTTGCAACCAATTTTTATGTTCTTGTTAGCCAAAAGTAAATACTATTTTCTAATAATTATTACAGGGGAGACTTTCTAAACAAACATTGACTATTTGCAAAAATTAGTTAAAAAATATCGGGATATCGGCAAACATCCAATATCATACATTGCCCAGATGTTACAGATTATCTGGGGAGGGGAAATGTTGACTGGGAATTTGTTTCAATCTATTGGTCATTGATTGGATTTTAAGATGTGGGTGTTATAAAATGGAGGTAAATCTGAATGACGGCTTGCAGTGACTTGAATAACGCAAGTCTAATCACAGAGAAAGTGTTAACAGCATGAATGAGTTGATATTGTTCCATTATTCTATGTTAAGATCGGAATTTTAGTGAGAGAAAGAAAAAAAAACTAACTTTTAGATATCACTCTGCAAATGTAACATCGGTTATGATCATCTTTGCTGTCTCCTTTAAGTGTTGTAAATTAAACAGCACTATAGTTAATGAAACGCATACACAAGACCTAAACAGAAGAACTATAACCTGTTTTGCAGTATATGGAAGTTATTTGCACATCCATCGATTGAATGATGGGGGAAGTTTAACATAAAACACCAAAGAGAAATTCATTTTACTTAAAAATTGAATAAATCACTGAATGAAATAAAGTTGAAAACATGTAGGCCTCATGTTACATTAAATATTATATAAACAATGTCCAGTAATAATTACAATATTCTATCATATTCTATGTTATTGCTAAACAGTTTTTTTTTTCTTTTGTTCAACAAAAAATTCCTCTGAAGAACTTGTGTACATACACACACACACACACTGTCACTGTGGCATAACTCCACATTAATACGAAGGATTTTTATTTTTTTTTACAGTATCTTCTTTTTGTGATCTACAGAAGAAAGTCAGTATCTCTGAATGGCTAAAAACGCGCGGACTGCTTTCACGAATTCTCAGTCTAAAGCTGCCACAGAAACATCTTTTTTTCAGGATGCCTTTTTCAATGATATCTGACAGTAGGCACATTCTCAGAATGATATTTCAATACATTTATAACACAGCACCTGTGTAATATTTCTCTTACAGAATTGGTCTGTACAATTTCTTTTTGGCTATAATTGAGACCTTTTGTAGAAAGTATGTGAAACTTGGCCAAAGCGAGATAATGGTCTGAATGTTTCTTTTATAAATGTTAATATAACCGCCGAGCTCAGGATGAATTATTCAAGATTTTGATCATCATAATGCTGAACATTTTTCTTCAGTCCAATAATTGTGCATTAGGAAGTTTCCAGCATCAGGAAGATTGTGTGTGTGGAGCTGAAAGTGTCTGTTTTATTGGAGTGAATGCTAAATCATAATCATGAGTTCCCAAACATTTCTTAGTATCTTCCAGTCAGAGTTCTGTGTTAGTGTGGTATTTTTCCTCATATTCTTAGAAAAGACTTGTATCTTCACAAAAATTCCTCACATAATTCAATAGAAATTCATCTCAATTACTCGATCAATTTAATTACAAACGTAGCCCAAGGATAACCATAGATCTCTTTTTTATGTTAACCATCTTTTGCACACGGTTCCTTTCTTCATCTATAAAAAGCTTTAGCGTGTGAGTCCACCCAATTTTTAACCGAATCTCGATTAAATACATATTTATTCTGTGAAACGCCTATAGAGTTTACCTTTCTATGTCCGTGTGTCCTCCTGGCACAGTGTCTGGGAGCCGAGCCACTAAAGAAGGTGCGATCTATGCCCATAAATCCCCTGCCACCTGATAAATGCCTGTTTCATTTACATTGCTTGGGCTGAAACAACACACTCTAATGTATATTTAGCCCCAGTGAAACCACTTCCTGAGAGCTCTGGAAGAGAGCAGTCTGCCTCAGCTAATTACTGAAGGAATGTCAGAAGTGAGATGAGGACACTTTTCGGGAAAAGCCGGTTTATATTATGCAGGCCTGTTGGTTTGTGACTACCTCAGTGTCCTAAAACATAGCCGTGTTTTAATTTAACACGCACATTCCCAACTCGCTCCAAAAAACACAGTTTATTGTAGATAGATAACTTTCTCCATGCTGCAGCGCAGCAAGGTATTTATTTTCATGTCATTTTTCAAAGTTATTTGCTCAGATAATATTTGCAAAAAGGTGATGTCAGTGGGCCATCTGCCAAGTTTTTCATATTACTTATAGTGAGAAGAAATGTACTGGGAATTTAAACCATGAGGTCAAAAGGTCATGGCTGTAAAGCTCTATACATTGATTTATTTAGATTTTAGAAAACATTAAGAAAGTTGCATTTGTTTGGTCTGGAGCGAGGCCACTAATAAATGATCGGTGTCCCTTCTTTCCACTGAGTTACAGTGTGATTATAGCGTTCATCCATGTGGCTCACATTTGTAATGGTTTTCTTTCACGTCGCACATTGTACTTTGTGAAACTGGAAAACAATTTCAACCAGAACACTTCAAATCAAGGTAGCTATGTGGTTTTAATTTTGAACGACCAACATCTGCCTTGTTTTGAACAGTCGTAGATGAATGAGCCAAGAATGAATATTGTCATAACCCAATGATATACCATGCTACTTTATGGAGAGAATGGAGGCCGTTGCCTCAGCTGGTGTTTAGAGGAGAGGACATGAGCAGCATTTGAAAACACCTATGGGCCTAGCCGAAGAGATAACACAAGAACTACTATCTGTCAAAACAAGAGCCAGAAAAGCTCTCTTACTCGTTTTAAGCACTTTCTTGAACTCCCAGCCCTGTCATACAACTGTCAATCGCTCTAAGAGACACAACAGCCTCAGGAAAATATCACTCCATACATACACACAAGAGTAGCCAGACTTTTGACTTGCGGCGTAAACACCAGACCTCATTTTAACTTATTCAGGCCAAGAACTGCCTAGATTGAAAGAGACCACCTAACTGAGATGTAAAGTGACCAAGCAAGGTTTGTTTTTGTTTACATGACTTTCAAAGGCAGAGTTATATGAAATGCATAATGGCATAATATTTGACATAATAACTGACACTCATACTCACAAAACAAACAGACAATGATTGTATACAGAATATGTGATTAGAAATTCCAAATCCTTCTATTATGCGGAGCTTTAATGCCGTTCAGCAAAGTTCTGCAGACAAGTGAAAGTGAAAGATTTTCCAATAAATCTTTCATAAAGGATCAATACTGGTAAACTGGATTTTTCTTTTCTCTTATTAAATTTATTTTTCCACCATGTCTGCACTCTTGGAACCTAAAGACCTAAGTATGCTTAATTTTGGTGTGCAATATGCATCCAGACCAAAAACATAGACATACATCGCAAATGCACACAGATCAAAAGTATCGAACATACCATGGATGTTTTATATTTTAAAATAATATCAATGCTGTTGCACATCTGTGATAAATCACCACAGACAACTTATAGGCAGTATTATAAATTCCAAAACAGTAATTAGGGTATAGTTACTAAGCTAAGATCGCGATGCATTACTGACAGAATCCAGTGTTTTATCATCTAGACTGTAAAAAGGGTGTAGCGCACGCACTGTCGAGATCAGTGGTAGAGACGCAACGCAGCAGAGATCATGCTGGATTAGATGGGCAAGTGCATGTCGCAGGTAGACACGTGTGTTTGTTGCATGTAGACGCTCATGCGTGAGGGAGAATAAAATGAAGTGAAGCGATGCACGCAGCTGCTTGCTTTAGTTAAAAATAATGTTTTGTGAATGTTGATGCTTTAGTAACAAACATTTATTGGTAGGGTGTATGCTGGATTTTCATAAATTTCAAGGAGAAAAAGTAATGTAACTAGTAACTAATAATCAGAACAGTAACGTGATTTTAAAAGGAGTAATCAGTCATTTGTATTACATTTTCAGAGTAGCTTGCCCAACACTGCTTATAGGTGCTGCTGTACAATCAAAGCACATATAGAAAAAAACTACTAGCATGTCTCATTGTGCAGCTCTTTCTGTATTGAGCCTCTATAGCATGTCTCTATTATAAACTGCACCCCCATTTATCATTCAGGCAGATCATTGGTGCTCACATACTTCCTGACTTATGTCAGTCTGGTAAGAATAGCTCATTTAATGACTTCCGATATGAGAGGGCTTGGTGTTTGGCTCTCAGCATCATAATGCTCTGAAACTAATGTGCGACCTGATTATTTACAGTGCTGCATGCCTCAAGATGCAGTCCTGGTGTTCTCTCTGTTTTCATGGTATTGATTTTTCCTCCAGTATCCATCATATCAATCCTTCCACTCCGCAAAGAGACTACAAAGAGACATGGCGCCCTAATTGGGGACGCTGAGACCTGTTCCTGTGACCATTTGGATGCTTGATTCATGACTCCTGGTGGTCATGATGGATGGATTAGCCATCAAGGGTAATTCAGTTAGCATCTTCAGGCCTGTAAATAAGTGGGGGGGGAGTGTGGTGATGCGGATTTCTTGTGTCCATTTATGTCAGGTTGTGATTTCATGTACCGCACTGACAGCCTTTGACCTCTGTTCTGTATGTCTGTGCTTGGTTCGTTTTTATATCAGCTCTCTGTCGAGGTCTTTACGTGTTGTTTGGCAGTAAAGTGATAATGTTTTTTTTTTCCTCCTCCTTTTATAAAGGACATAGGGCTGCTTTATGGTCATGGGAAGTCACTGTGGTCCTTCCCAATCCTTTTAAAAATGATTTATCTGAGATTGATTCATAGAGGATGTGAACAGTATTGGCCTTTTTAAAGTGGTCCAGCAGAAGATGGTAGCTGGAAATCTGTTTCTTAGCTTTTGTGCCCAAGAAGATTGTGTGGTTTATAGCACATTGACATGGTGTTTTTTTGCAGTTATTTATTTACAAAGACTGTATAATGACTTGAATGCACATTTTTATGTTTTTGTGATAAGTTATAATATATAAGTATATATATATATATATTATAATGAAGAAGAAAAGTGTCATTAAGAGGATGAAATTCCTGTAAGAAAAAAAAACAGTAAAGCCATGAAGTCATATAATTAGTATTTTAAATGTTTATGGAATAGATTTTTTTTTTTTTTATCATAAAACAAGTCAGCACATTTATTTTTTACTGACCCGTAGTTGGCTGTACTCAGAATCTCATGGTTATCATTAAAAATCCTTAGAATATCGCTGCTAATAAAAGAGTTGTTGAAACTGACAAAAACATTTGTGTTTACAACAGCCATGCTGTGGACTGTAGTGACGAACTTACGGCGTGATGATGAACATGATAAAAAAGGCAATGACAATCGCCCACTGTCCCACTAAAGAGACCTCATGATCTGCATTTGTGTCCATGGCACCATGCTAATCTCTTCATTAAGTTTATGACCGGTCAGCCAACATAACTCTTCACTGCGGCAAGTCTTTGTTGTATGAACTCAGTAGTATGTTTACCAGTCGCCCTTGTCCTGGGGCCACTGCCAAAGTGTGTAGGAGACAACAGAGGACAGTGTGTGCTTGTAAATAACACCATTCTCTCAGCATGCCTGCGTGACCGTCTTACTATATGACCACCCCCACCACACCTCAAAACATTAGCAGAGGACCCCTCTATGCCCAAGGACTCGTAACCTCTGTGAACCCAGTTCCCTGGAAGCTCCCTGTCTTCTCAAAGGGGGTCTGTTAGTCTCATTTAGCTTGTGTACAGCCAGCACACAGCTCGGGTTTTGTTTCTCGTGTAAATTTTGTTCTTTAGCCCTATCCATGAACAAGCCCCAGTTGTGTGTGGCGTAGTCGAGAGAATGGCTTGGTGACGGAAGAGAAAGAAAGGGCAGACTGTGATGTGCTCTGTCTTTGTGTTGACTTCTGCATTCATGGACCCATGTGACTTCAACAGCAGGGCCTTTGGTTTGGCACGGCGCAACACCACCGCATTGTAAATAACCAAATGAGTTTGGACGCCTAATCGCTGGGCTTATTTTCATTTGGGACTGTCATGCAGTAAACTTTGTCATAGTTTTGATCTCCAGGATAGTTTTTTGTTTGTTCGTTTGCGTGCTTGTTTTTTTTTTTTTTTTTTGATTAATGGGCAGTGAGAGTTTGTGAATGGATGAATGGATGGAGGAAAGTAGGGATTATATGGATGAATTGCTAGAGTGGATGGATAGATGAAAGGAGGGAGTGGATGGATGGATGAATGGATGGAGGAAAGTAGGGATTATATGAATGAATTGTTAGAGTGGATGGATAGATGAAAGGAGGGAGTGGATGGATGGATGGATGGAGTAGATGGTTAAATGAATGGATGGAAGATGGGTGTAGATGGATTAATTGATAGAGTGGACGGATGGAAGGAGGGAGTAGATGGATGGATTGAGCATATGGATGACTGATAGAGCGGGAGACTGGTTGAACAGAATGATTTATGGATGGATGGATTGACAGAGCGGATGGATGGATGGAGTAGATGGAAGGATTGATAGGATGGATGCATCAATGGATAGATAACGAATGGACAGTAATAATGTCTGTATAGATGCATGGAGTATGTGGATTGGTGGATGGATGGATTGACAGAGCGGATGGATAGAGTATGGATGGACTGATAGGATGGATGCATGCATGGATTGAGCGATAATACAGTGGATGGATGGAAGGACAGTAAGAATAGATGTATAGATGCATGGAGTATGTAGATGCATGAATGTAGGAAGTATATGGATAGATTAATAGAGTAGTTGGGTGGATGAATGGATGGATGGGAGTATATAAATGGGTTTATAACTATCGATGGATGTATTTACAGAATAGATAGATGGCAGGATGGGGTATATTTAAATGGATTGACAGACTGGAGGGGTGGATAGTATAAAAAGATGGATGGATGGATGGATGGATGGATGGAGTAAATGCTTGTAATGATAATGTGGAGGGGTGTGTTGTTGGTTGGCTAGAGTATATAGATAGATGGATGGAAGGAACAGATGGACAGATAGATATGCTTTATAAAGTATGTGGATGATTGATAGAGTGGAGGAATAGGTGAATGTATGGATGGATTGACTGAGTGAATAGATTGATAGAGTATATACAGCAGATGGATGGTTTGATAGAATGGATTAATGCATGAATGGATATATTGGGACGGATGGGAGGATACTCTACAACTCCACAGAACTGATCAAAAGTGCAAATTCACTTTTTTGGTGCATACTCAAAAATGTACACAATGCTTCTAGGATTACAATGATGGTTTTTCATGATGCTTGTAAGACTGCAGTGTATATATATATATATATATATATATATTAATATTTAATATTAATATTTTATTTCAGCTAGTTTTTTTATGTAGTGTTTGTAAGTACAGGATGAACAAAGGAGTTTTAAGTATCTCAACTTGTATTACAATAAAAAGTGATGAAATCAAACAGCGCAAAAGAGGGTCTGGGCCGCCTCGAATCGCCTGCAGCAAATATGCAGTAGCAGATTTGGGATCTGGCTTTGTTCTGCTGGCTTCTTTGTCTGGCTCACTCTGCGTGTTGTCTGAGGGCTAGTGCTGCTTTAAAACAGAAGTCCTACTGGGCTCCAATTAAGACCAGCATAAGAATTAATGAACAAGTCCTCCAAGTCAGCCTCAGCTCTCAACTGCTCTATTTATCAGACTGCTCAGGGGGACACATGGTCTCAATTCAAACCCACAATTTCTGTCTTCGTTAAATTAAATATGTGTAATTTATGTTTTTATAAACATAGATGACCTTGCCATCAGCTATAGAAGTTCTAGTCATTTGAATCCTTCTCATTTTAACCCCTCCTCACTTTGTGCTCTTCTTCATTGTATTGCATTTCATTTCCCAGCATGCCCATAAGCCATGTTCAGGTTTCTCCCCCGACTATAAAATCGTATGGTTGGAGGGCAACTGGGAGAAGAGGGATGTTCCGCAGAAATGCATGCTGTTCAAAATATCGTTCAAAGAAAAGGAACGTCAATAGGTGAAACAGACTTTGGCATTGTTTCACTTTTCCTCCTCCTGGAAAATAAAGCAGTGATTTAAAGATATTTCATTTTTTCATCACAGCAATTGTTTCAAATATCAGATGTTGTTTTCTAGCATGACATCACCAATGTTTTCAGACTGGTTCCTTGGGGGGAACCTTGAAGATAGAGATAACAATGAAAGTAAATGAAGATTTATGTACGTGATGATACTACATCTTTTTCCTTTGCAAACAAAACAAAACATTGCTTTTAGATCCTCTGTGTTTACTTGAAATTAATCTTGGGACCACAATTATTATCATGAATAATCAAGTTGTTTTCTTCTACTACTTCTTGAAGCTCCAGCTGCATACACTGGTGTGAGAAGTGCATATTATCTTGCATGTGCAGTGTTGTGGTCTGAATTCATTTATACCTGTCCTCCTGTGTGCAAGCAAACATTATTTAAAGTCACTAACTCACGCCCTTTACCTTTCAGGTTTCAGCATCTAGCTAAATTTTCCATCAATTTACATACGCATATCGTTGCGTAAACAGAAGCAAGCGGTCCAGAGCACTCCTCCCAGAGACGGAATTACGTAGAAAGCCTGATGAAGACGGATCCTATCGTTAACTTTGCACTCACAGAGGGCCCCGTGGGGAACCATGTAAATGCTACTAGCCTTTTCTCTTAATGTAGGTGTCTCTGTTATAGATTGTTTGCCATTTGAAAAATATGCAACTGTGTCTTTTGCCATTTTTTTTACATCTTTGCATGAGGTACTGTACCACCAATGCACCGTATACTCAGTAACATATGCTGATACTAACTACCTGAGACTTTTGCCTTGTATAAATACATTTAAATATAATTGTGTCATATTCATGCCTGTCAGCTTTAGTTTTTTGTGATTAAGCTTTTGATGCACACAAATGAGCTAATGCTGCCAGGTAGTTTGGATTAACGTGACCAAATTTATTACATTGTTGTTAGTGTTAGTTAATAAAAGTTGTTCAGTTGTTAATTTAGTTTACAGTTCATAAAATGTGTGATTTTATTAATGCATTAGCAAATGCTGAAATTAACATAAAAAATAATGAATGCTGTAAATATTGTTCAATGTTGATGTTAACAAATGCAGTTAACTAATGTTAATAACAAACCTTATTGTAAAGTCTTACCAAAATGTCTTAAATTCAGTTAAGAATGTTTCTTTTCAGTGTAACTTCAGCTGTATGTTATTTTGCATAATTTACTTTATTTTTCTCAGTGCTATAGATTTTGTTTCTACATTTGTGAAGTGTTTCGAAACGTTTTTACAATTTTACAAATGTACATTGATACATAAGGCACAAACACTTTAAATAAATGAACAATCCTTTTGATTAAAAATCAATGACTCATTCATAAATATTCATTAATTGTTTTGCTAATGAATCAATCATTTAATTTTTTTGACAAATCAGTTGAGAGAAGGATGAAACTGGTTTATAAAGACAGTTTCTTGTATCAGTAATGTAATCTGTGTTTTTGAATTAATTGGTCGAGTTAATGATTCAGTGACTCGTTCAAAAATAGTCACTTGTTTTGATACTTAATGAATCAGGATGACTAAACGAATTATTTGAGTGAATGATTCAGTGACTAATTCATAAATAAAATCACTAATTTGAGTAATGAATTAAATTTTTATTTATTAGTCGAGTGAATTATTCAATGACTCCTTCATTAACAGTCACTTAAATTTATTGAATAAATTTGTGATTTTTAAACAAATCGAGTGATTTTTCAATATATCATTTCGGTGAATGATTCAATGACTCATTAAGACAGACTGAAGGCAGAATAGCACATACTAATTGTACAATATATATATATAAAAAAAAATTAATTTAGTTAGTCACTTGCTTTGTTCATGATTGAAACAGTCAATAATTGAGTAGAGTAAATGTCACTCATAAAGACAATCATTTGTTGCCAAAATCTGGCATAACAAAATAACCTGCTGAAAGAGTTACTGAGAATTCACAAACAAACACATAGGCACATTTAACCGTAATATTATTGTGTTTTAATATTGTGATATGGTTGCAGTCCCTACAGTATCCCATGTACCAGTAACCCAAACCCTACCTAGTTATACCAGAAACCACACCAATCACTGCTGTTTGTGTCAAGCTGTCAGATTTCCTGGCAGTAAAGGAGGACAAACACAAAGAAAAAAGAAACCATCTCTCGCCTTGTGCAAAAAGAAAGCTAGTGTTTTTGTTTGTTTGTTGTTTTGTGTTCAATCAATACAACCGCTTTTTCTTTACAAGGCTGTCAACACTCCGTCAACAGCAGACACCTAATATTCTGATTTCATTACCTCCCCCTGTGCTGGCCCTCCAAAGATGGACTGCTCGATATTGGCAAACAAAGCTCACAATGCTCTTCATTCATACTGGGACACTGGTTGGGTTGGGTAGTGGGCTGCTCTATAGCTCCCAAAAAAAAAAAAAACCTGGGTGCTCGTTTTATAAGCCCTGAGTCGAGGAGAGAGAGAGAGAAAGATGAGGTAATGCAGGGGGAGCAAAGCAGCTGATAAAGAGCTTCTCTCTCCTCCTCTGCGCTCTCCCTTTTTCACCCTCACCCTCTGTCTTTCTTTCGCTCTCCTCTATCTCCAGGGCACAGACACAGGTATAAAAGAATCACAAATTGTTTTTGGCCCAGGCCCAAGTAAGCCAATCACTGTCTAACCGGAGTGATCTCATTCCTATTAAGACCATTTGTTCCGTTCTAAATCCAATATCTGTACTGTCAGTAATAATGCAATTTCAGAAGGAAGCAGGCGAAAGGAACGAGGACAGGATAACTGGGAATGTACCCGTGGTGCTTTGACCAATGTAAGCCTGGAAGCAATGCATTGTGGGCTGTATTCAAATTTATATGTGAATGATGGAACAGATATGACTAGAATAGGCGCCCTGAGAAATCGCACTTGTCTCTAATGGCCTTTGGTTCTGACAAAAGCCAAAATAGCCAATCTGAATGCTAACCAATCAGAGAGCACCTTCTGCCTGCCAGTCATTTTGCATATTTGGATTTGTCTTTAGAAAGTGGTATTTTGGAACACTATAAAATGATTGGGGTAGTTTGAAGGGATACTCCAACCCAAAATGAAAATTTTGTCAATAATCGCTTACCTCCATGTCGTTCCAAATGGGTAAAAGCTTAGTTTATCTTCAGACCGCAATCTAAGATATTTTAGATGAAAACCAGGCGGTTTGTGACTGTCCCATTTATTGTCAAGTAAAGGCATACTTTTCTGTCAAGGTCCAGAAAAGTATGAAAACAGAACAGTTCATCTTCCATCAGTGGTTCAATCTGAATTTTATGAAGTCACGAGAATACTATTTGCATGTGAATAAAATAAAAATAGTGACTTTATTCAGGAATTTTTTTTCTCTGTGTCTCTCTGCAACTCCGTAGTACCATTTTAAAAAAAATCCACCTAAACGGACTACTTCTGCCAGGCCAAAAGGAAGTGCTGTTTTTATTCGAATCAAACCACAAATACGCATAGAAAACTCATTGTGGTTGACAGAAGAGCGTACATACATGTAGAATGTTCTCAGTAGATATTCTTCAAAATGCTGCTACGGTGACGCATAGAGACAAATTATTGAATAAAGTCATTATTTTTAGTTTCTTTGCTTACAAAAATTTTCTTGTTGCTTCATAAAATTCAGATTTAACCACTTAGGAAGATGGACTGTTCTGACGATGTTTTTCATCGTCCATGGGAGTTGGAACGACATGTGGGTAAGTTATTAATGACAAAATTTTCATTTTGGGGTGGAGTATCCATTTAAGTAACTTAGTAAATAGCTTGCCCCCATGCAGCCCCCACTTAAACCTTATGCAAAACTTATCCGTTAGCATTCCCTTTCACTTGAAAGAATTTACTCCGCAAACCGTTTGCTAGTCTATTCTGAGCTGATGTCAAGGGCAGCATCAGGACAAACTATTACTGCATTATTACAGTTACAAGTCTTTTTTTACACTCATAAGGGCCCGTGAAAAAAATGTGTGCCCTAGTAAAGCATCTGCTATTATACCAGTGAAAAATGTTGCTTTCAAAAACCAAAATAAATAATCAAAACATGCCTATACATGCCTACACTGCCATTAATGGAGAGAAAAAAATGTGGATGTGTAGTAACGATTGGCTCAACAATTATCTAAAATTCCTTTTTTCATAGCATGCAAAAAAAATGGATGCTAATGCTATTGGTTTTCCCTACTTGTTTTAAAGTTTTTAGTCTTCTTAAGTTGCAAAGTATAATGGAAATTAGTAAAACGATGCAAATATAAAATAAAAAAATCAATGCATAAACTAGATTAACACGTTATTTGTAACGAAAATGGTTATTAACCGTTATATTTCAGTTAAGTAGGAGCCTCATTAACTATCTTGACTGAACTTACACCCAAAGTGAGTATTTTATTCTATCAGTCACTTACTGTCATCTATATAGCAATCCCCGGTTGATGCATCAACATTTTGCTTTAATGTATTTTCATATTCCTGACATTTCTTCAACTTATATTGCTTTCTGTGCACAGCTGTACCTGCAGGTATCTCCCATGGTGCCGTGTTAATTGTGAGTAGCTGGCTCATATCTACGCAAGTGATCAATAGTGATTTCCCAGAGTACCTAGTAAATCATGAGAAAAGTCAAACAAACATGTGTGTAAACAAACTCAGCAGTACTCAACTCAGCACATGTGATTCGGCTTGTCTATCTCTGAGGACCCGTTGAGAAATAATGCTTTTGTTGGGAGAAATTTTGCAGATACGCCTCCGGACGTGTTTATGAACTAGGAAGTTCAACATTTTGATTATCCGCCTGTTTTCAGAACATGCAGTCCTTTTGTAATTTGATAAAAAAAAATGCATTCCCTCAGCATTTGTACTGTTTAGAAATGATTGGTAGCTTATCGTGTTAGTATGAAGTGATGCTGGCTCTTGTCTTGGGAGTACTCAACCCACGCTAGCCTTGAGCGTCTCTTTAATGCTGTTGCTGTGGCTCAGTGACTCACTTTTCCCTAAAAATTGGAGTTTAACAAGTTTTCGTCTAAAGCTTGTTGGTGGTTGACAAAAAGTCACATAACTCCAACATGTGTCTGCATCGGGTGGTGACCAGTCAATTAAAATGAACCTGATGCTAAACACAAAAGTTGTCAATAGCAAGAAAAATAGCTAGCTACTCCATGTAATTACATCTGTAATTAATTTCTGTAATTACATTTATAATGGACCCATCCCTTACACCCTAACCCACCCAAACCTGTCACTAACCTTACAGTACCTGTATTCCACCTCAATAGCAGCAGATGTGTTTTGCAATACAATATGAACACAATAAGAACATTGTAATCATTTTTGGATGTATGTACAGAAAAGGCCACCTAATATAAAGTTTGACTTTTTCCTCTTTTTACAACTTACTATTGTAAGTTGATATTATATTATGAGTACACAAGTACAAGTGCTTTTCTGGGTAAATAACAGGCTTCTGCCTCAAACTCTTATCGTAGTTGTTATGTTTTGGTATTGGGTAGTATCTGGGATGTAGAATATTGTCAATGAGAAAATGTCCGTCATAAGCACCAATATACAGCCGATATGTTTATAAAAAACATGCTGATATACAACTGGTTAATAGTTAGTAAGGTCTTGGAGAATAGCCGTTACCGTTTTATGTCATTTCTGTTGGTATTACTTTGCAAAAAAACAGTGAATCCTTTATTCACAGTTACATTACACCCTTCCCACATCCATTTCTGGCATCCTTTCATGAATACCATGCACATGTAACTAGATTTATCTTTTTAGCTCATTTCATACGTTTAAGCACTGAAGATAATTGCATCTTTTAAAACAAGTTAGTCCCATTGGATGAAAAATGCTATTTTTGAAATCGGAAAGAAAAGACATTTGCCCACTTGGCTCCTCAACTGCCTCGTGAAAGGGCGGAATAGCTTTAGTCTAGAGAACAGCGATGTTTAGAACGGTAATAAGCTGAATGATTTGCACACAATGAATCATAGGTGGCGTAAATGGCCCGGCTGGTTCACTGAATATATTGTCATAGCAGAGCGAGGACTGCTGCTTCATAAAAACCATTGATGCTGGCTAAAGTCTTTATAATCATCTTATACAAAACAAGGCTTGGCTGGACAAGGGTCATCTCGAATGAATTAGAAGGCCAGGCTTGATTTATCTGCTGCCATGGACAGCCACTCTCATGTGTGTTTGGCTGCTAATTAGCGCCGGCCCTCCTCTGGAGTGTCACCTCAGCAGGCCCACACAAATGGACAGTGCTTCATCTTGCCCAGAAAAGAAGGGCTTGCCACAAAGAGGGTCTTAAATTACGGCTGTCACTTTAAACACGGGGTCGCCCAGGGCCCGCTGCATGCTGGGAAACCCTGAGGAGGCCTCTCTTTGTCTGAGGGGGAAGGCTGGTCACAACAAACAGCAGTTCCTTCACGCTGGCTGCTTTGAAATCCCCTCACTCGACCTCCCGTACGGACACGGCTTGAGGCGCAGCACGCTTAGGAGTAATTCAGACTCCCTCCGAGTGTATCGCCATGCTGTAATCCATAAATGCATGACTGTCCAAAATGAAAGAGACGGTGACGCTGTAAAGAATAAAGTAGAAAGGAAGCAAGGGATGCAGGAAGGAAGAGATAAATAAAATGGCAGACCTCACTTTGTGTGGACCGACTAAGAGCAAGAGGTGAAGTTCAAGACTTCAAGTTTTTACATTTCAATGAGGCTTATAGTGTGCTACCTGACATTGTGGTGGTCGGCGTCCTCTACTACGCTCCTGCTGGTGGGCATTAGGTGAGAAAGGAGTTCTAAATCTTCTCTCACCTTTTCTCACATCTTTTGAAGCTGTATTCATGCTGATGAATCTCAGAAGCAGCTTCCCTACCTCGCAACCCCGGCTCCAGATAATGTATTGTCTCTGTAATTGGTCTTGAAGCTCCCAGGAACTTGCTCTCTCACTTTTAACAAAGATAAAGACTCTATTGCAGCCAGTGAGGTTTTGAATCATTAAGATTCTCCTTTAATCTTCTGTCTATGTGCTGAATGTTTTAGGTGTACGAAGGAGGTGTGCTTCGTTGTGAGAGAATATACTCCTTGTGGTAGTGCTCACAGTTCATCTCGAGTTCACTGTCAGACCTGTTTCTCTCATCATGTCTCTTCTCCAGAGGGTTCTCGTCTTGCGGAGGAGTTTTAACTTCAGATTCTCGTCCTTTAAAATCAATATTGAAGCATCATTAATCACTGGGATTTTGAATAATACACACTGGCTTCGTCTTGTGTTAGTTAGTTTTGGAAAATAAAGCCCTGCTTTGTGATCTCCCACGTTCATCACCAACACCAAAGTTGAGCAAGCAACTCGGCTACAGTATGTAGAAAGCTACAGTCAACAGACTTGTGATGTTAATTTGGAGTGTTTCATAAACCCATTCAGACTGTTTTGCTAACTACTGTAGTTTGGCTGATTAAATGAAAGAAACTGATCCAAAAGAGTAAGTAGTCCAGATCAAACTGTTCTCACTCGAAAAACTGGAGCATTGTCACGTATCTTTTGCAGGGATCTCAAATCCTGCTCCTGGAGGGCAGACGACTTGTAGAGTTTCCCTCCAACTTGGCCTAGTGAGTATGAGCTGCTGGTCCAGGTGTGTTTTACTTCTTTAAAGTTTTCTTTGACTTCTTCAAATTACTCGACTTTACCTGCTCGTACTAATTCGACTTCTTCCTCTTCAAATTCTTATTCTAACTTCATTAACTTTGTCTTGGGCTTCTTCAACATCTTCTTTGACCCCCTTATTTGAATTATTTTATTTCTTTGACTTCGCCAACTTCTTCCTCAACTTCTACTGCTTCTTTGACTTCTTCAACACCTTATCTTCTTTTTCAACCTCAAATTCGAATGATCACTTTGTGTTTATCAAATTCTTATCCACCATAAAGCTCAAAACTGACACCTGAAGAAGCTTGTCAAGCTCCAGTTTTTGGCCCCTGAGGAGAGAGAATGAGTTGTTCAAGGTTGGTTTATGCTGGTTAGGTCCTGGTCCGTAAGCTTAGCCATCATGCACCTGTTTTTGGTTGATTTAGGTTAACCTAGGCATTCTGTTTAAATTAAGCTAGTTATGTGACCTGGTGCATCCCATACTTGGGATTTCCATTGAGAATCTAAGATCTGATGGGGACTAGTAAGGCAGACTTAACTACTGACCAGCAGATGGTCTCACACTATGATTATAGAAATATACTCAGGTAAAATGAATGTACTTGCACTCATATATCTACTTCACAAATAAAAATCTAAATCAATTTGAAAATAGCAATGCTAAGAGAAATGGATTGTTATTAATCTAATATTTGCTACTCGTAGTGACACTTCTGCTCAATACTGCACATTTCTTTTATTTTTTATTTTTTTGTATATATGTTTTATGAGATTTTATGGCAAATTCAGGGTGCTGACTGTACAGTGGTGCATACATTCATCAGCATTTTACTCCATTAGTGAAAGAGCCTATTCTCCAAGCCCTTTTTGCTATAAAGAGCATTTGTTCTGGGCTCCGTATGTAACACGAGCCACTGTAACAGTCCTTGGCAGTCTGAGATACTGGCCCTCTTCCCCTGCAGTGTACAGTAAATACCATGTTCAGCACATTAGCGCAGCTATACCTGCCCTCATCGCTGGCAGATGTCTGAGTGGAATGCAGATAATGAGGAGGAAATGTGGGACTGTCGAGTGGGTGATAAGGCTCTTGGGAGTAGGACACGGTTAGGGAAACCAGAGACGGTCCCGGAGACGGACAGCCGATGATGTGAGACCTGCACCCTAGCAGAGTTTCCAGCATGTGGGATTTTGTTCACACTGAGTGACATAAGGGCACATCTGCCTGATCGAGACGCAGCTCTAGAGAAATTAATTGACTTTCTACACCTGATAAGTGAGCAGTTCACACATCCCAGTTATTTCTACACACAGTTATTTCTACAGTCACTCTCATTCAGAAAACTTATCTTACAGTAATAAAACAGTAAACAGTAATAATTACTTCTGTGAACTAGGGCTAGGTGGTACAGTATGGTGTTATTTATTATTATACCACCCCTTGTAAAAAGTACACTTTGGCAAACTTTAAAAAAAAATAGTATTTTTTTATATATTTAAGTGTGAACTGAATGTCCTGTTTTCATGCTTTTGAAAAAGTTTTTAGTGTGTTTTGACTTAATTAAGAGTTAAGTACATGCAATTTCATAATTAGTTTGGTTATCTTTAAAATATGGTTAAAGTGTACTGCCAAATGTACTGAAAAGTTTAATTTGACCGCAAGTACCATTTTCAAAAGTGTACTTTTGAAAGTGTACTCCTTTCAGCACATGAAGCGGCTTTTATTTCATTAAAATTACATATATTTTCAGATACAGATATTGTATTTGTATCAGCAAATGCATTTGTGTATGCATAAATGTATTTATTGATTTATTTAATAAGGTATTAAGTATGAGTAAATATTTAATACAAACTGCTTTTTCATAAGGGACAGAGATATGCTGTTAATTGCAATCATGATAATGATAGATTAGTTAAAAAACCAGAGCTCAATTACATTAAGTAGTTTTGCATAACAAAATGTGTAATCAACATTTGCTTGCAAATATAATTCTAAAATAACACGTCTTGTTTTTTAAATTACAAATAAAAATACAGTGTGAACACATTACAAAGTATTCTTTATTTGTGAAGTATTGGATTTACTGGATTACCCAAAAATAGTCATTACCACATTGCTATTAAAACACAAACATTCTTTTCAATGAATTTCCAGCACAGTTAACTATATCATGATATTTACAGTTACAGTGATATAAGATTGTGCTCTTTCCACCCACTCCTGCTGTGACCAAATAAGGGAACAAATTTAGCAACGTATCAATTTTTTTCTGCAGCCACTGTTGCTTTATGCCCAAAATAAGAGCCGGGAATGTGTGCAGTAAAAGAAAGCCAGAAGCGCTTCCTCATTCATGTATTTTATTTTCTGCTGGGACGTTCAGTGTCTGTGTGTTTCACAGCTCACTGTTGCCCCCTATAGAGACTAGAGCAACATTTCCTCCTCAGACTCTCTCCGTCCTGCCAAAGGATCCAGTTCCTTCTCAGTAATCTCTCTGACATCTTGGCTGGAGATGATTAATTGGCATTGAGCACATTAGTGGGGGTCTAAATTACCCCCTCCACTCATTAACGGTGAGGCCGTTCATTTTTCAGTGCGTTTTTAGACAAGTGTGGAATCTGTGTGACACAGGCAGACCTGGGCGAACGCTCTTCTGAGGTCTCACTGGGCCCTTCATCAGCCACTCCATCTACTCTTTCTCATCAGGCAACGCCACAGAGCACAAATGGGATTGTGATGGTGTCCCGAGCACGTCTCAGATCTGTCCGTCTGCCCACTGGAGAAAAGACAGGGACTTACCGGACCCGAAAGGTTGCAGCATTAGCGTACGCGCGCAAAGCGTGACAGCTTATTATACAACTGTTTCCTTAGATGGATGAATTTCAGGAGCTATATCTAAGCACTCAGCTAATTGTTAATGGACATCCTGAGATGACTGAAATTAACTCTTGCACTGAACTGTGTCATTCGAGTTACTGTGTAGTGTCTGCTCTCATACCCTTTGAATCATTTCCACATTTTGCTGAGCACAAAAATATATAGGCTAAATAAACTCAGGTTCTCTCTACATTGTGTCAGTTTTGTAAAGTAGCTAAGTAAAAGTAGCAGAGATACGAATGTAATATTATTTAGCAGCAAAACAATTGTTCATTTGTTTTTTAGTCACTTTTTCGTCACTTTTCTATGTAACGGGTTTTCCATTGTTTTCAGTTGTTTAGGCTTCATGTAATGGCTTTCATGCATATATAAAATTATTATATAATTTTTTTACTTTTATTGGAGCACCGAACCCCACCCCTACCCTAAACCTACCCACCTCTGAACAATATAAGACACACACAGGCAAATGCAGTTACAGCTATTTATTGCCTAAACTAATAATAAACAAGCAGTATAAATACATTACAAACAAGTCGTGTCACATTCCAAGTCTACTGAAGCCATACAAAGTTTTTATATGAAGAAGAGAGTAAAACACAAGGTTTTAATCACTAAAAATGATCCCGCTCCGTTAACGTGCTCACGTCTCATTCAGAAAACATACTCTCATTCCGTATCATAAAGCAATTGTCACAAGATACCAACCTGATCTCACAGAATTGCGTGAAATAACCACGAACACTTAATGCATAATTCCGTGTTAGTATCACGAAATGATCAAAAATTGCGTGATGGGCTCATGTAAAAGATTAAATCAGTGGCAGGCATCATCCGTGATCCACGCACGAATTTGGATTCAAATATTGGTTAATTATATTGGCATTATTGTATATGCATTGGGATGTGATTTTTCACTGTAAACGGTCCCAACAGTTTTATTTATATTCATTTATTTATATGAGCACGTAACCCAACACCTGCCTTAAAAAGGAGTAATATTCTAATTGTTTCTCATCTCTCCATCCGCCGTGACTCATCTCTGCTGCAGGCAACTGCCACTTAGTGCAAATTTGAAAAATGCCACCTGGAGTATCCTTAAGTCAGCCTTAGTTCTATTAGCTCTCACGAGTCTCGTGACCGATCGCGTCATGCTGTTGTGAAATGTTATTGGCTCTTGTTTGTCTGCTGATCGATTTGCGTCATTCCAACCTGATCTCACACTAGTTTGTACGTATTTTACGAGTTGGCTAATTCGTATGAATTTGTACCAATGACCTAAACACAACCCTGCCCCTAAACCTACCCATCACGTGGTTTTAGACAAATCGTACGAAATCGTACGAGTGAGGTCGTACGAATT
>JAUCMT010000043.1:5936490-5951008 GCA_032357475.1 Enteromius thamalakanensis | reverse complement strand
ATGGGATATACAGGTAATGAAATGTACAAAAAAAATTGTGGAAGCCATTTTACTTTTTTGTCCATGCCCCTCAAAAAGCGTGTTGCATATCTGCAACTGTGGGTGCTACGGTTAAAATAATCCTAAAAAGAATCCTTAAAGAATCCTAAATTCCTAAAGGAATAGTACACCTAAAAAGACTGACACTGAAGATAGGGATATATTCACACGCATTCACACGAAAGTCATTATTATTGTTTTCTTTGCAAAAGTACTATCATAGTTTCATAACATTACCACTTAACCACTGATGTTGCATGGACTATTTTATAACATGGTCTCATAAAAATATGTACCTCTGTGCACTTTTTGTGCAGCACCGTTTTTACGTGCTTTCTGCCGATTTTACCCCTGATTTTGACACACCAACAGGTTTTGATAAATGCCCAAAAATCACAGTGAGAAAACTATTAAAGACGCGATCTGAACCGATCAAGTCGCCGACACCTGTGAGATATTTGGCATGCTACTGTAAATATCTGGGTGATTCAAAAAGCATTAGCTTTCAAATACCTAAGCATATTAATATTGTTTTGTAGTCATAACATGATATTCTTCACCTTATTAATCAAGACTCTGTACATTTGTGTGAAAGAAATAAAAAGTGTCAGAGTTTTACTGCCTCTAGTGTTAATTTGATATTTTTTTAAATACTTGTTGATAAGTATTTTGAGTCTACACAATGGGTACATTCTGCCATGAGACCAGGTACCTATTTTAACAATGTACTTTTTGGGCCTTGAATATGCCAGTTTCATTGCTGTCTGTGCAGGGTCAGAAACCTCACAGATTTTTTCAATAATATCTTAATTTGTGATCTGAAGATCGAAGGTCTTGTGGGTTTGGAATGACATGTAAAATTTTGGGGTGAATCATCCCTTTAACATTGAGAACCATTTTAAAGCAATTCTTCAAGATGATATGTTTCTAGAGCTTTGAAAGACCCATCTTTTTTAGATTGTAGCTCCAAAGTAGCTTTGCCGCAGCACTGATTCGTATATTCAGTGCTTGAAATCCATTTGTTACCTCACACAAACAGCATATTACCATGCCAATCAGTGAAAGCAGTCTTCTGTACCACACTTATTTATCTTCTACAGCCATTCATTCCCCTTTGCTGGACCCCCTCCACTGGCTTTCACTGGCACTTAATTTCTATTAATGGCTTTGCATTCTCAGGTTTAAATAAAATTGAATGTTAGACGGGCTGCATTCGCTGCACATGAGGAAATATGCATTGGCCATTATCGCCCATAATGTGTTGGCTCACAAGTAATTCCATTGTGTTCACTGTATGTTTGAGTGAATCATTTGAATGGGGAGATTTATCAGTCTGCCTGCATATTTCAGGTCTGCTCTGCATCCTACGCTGTTGAGTTTATAACCTTACAACCGGTTCAGACAAGCTTATTTTGTCTCATGTTGTAAGGCACAATGATATAGTCCGGTACATAAGTTTATCTCGTTTCTCCTCTCCTAAAGGACTTCTTAAGCAGACAATTGTTCAGTTTTACTTGTTTTCCCCTATGTCATGTCTTGTTTTTGGAGTGTGTGAATTTGTTTGTGCACTCTAGAGAGTTCTGGGACTGCCCAAAATAGAAGTGGGTCAACTTCATACTAACACAGTATTTTAGGAGTGCTTCCCCTGGTGCTGTGCAATGGCTTGACTGTAATGTTTGAGTGATTGCTGTCTGCAGCGCTGAGACTCAACACAACAATACAGCTATTCACTTTTGCTGACAGCAGGTTTTTTAACCCTCTCTGTTTCCCCAGTGCTTCCTTTCTCTGTTTCTCCCTCAACACACACGCATATCCACATACATAGGCCATTTGTGTTCATATATTGATCTGCACACACTGCACCACGCAGCTTGAACAATTTGAACATTTTCACTTTAACCTCTTCCTAATATAATTTTATCAATTTCCTGAAAATATGCAATACATTTTTAATATCATCATCTCACCTGTTTATTATAAAGGCAACAAATTTGAAATCTAAAGTAAATCGAATTTAGCTTGAAGGTGTAGTTTACCAAAATAAATAAATAAATGAAAAGTTAAGTGAGTGAATTATTTTACAACTGAAAGACAGGGATGACTATTAATATCTAAATTATGAAGAAAATGAAAAGCATGCTAAGATTACATTGAGAAAACAACTTTATAAAATATAAAAAATGACCCCTTTAAAATCTTTAAAAAAAAATAAAAATAAAAATGTATAACACTTGTGAATAACATAATATTTAAGTAATGAAAGACCATTTCAATGTAATTAAGGAGAGTTCAATTTCACTACAGAGAATCTGAATTTAAACTATGCATTTTCATTTAATTGCAAGTAATGTGAAATTAAGTTTCAAAAAAATATTAGTCAATTCACACTTTAGTATATTATTTATGTAACAAGTACTCTCTTAAAAGTAATGTTTTCACAAAGACGTCTCTTTAAATATATCCTTTAATTTTCCTTTAGAGAAAAACATTCATTTTAAACTAATCAACTTTAATTGGCAAAGATGCAAAAGTCTTAAAATCAAAGTATTTAAAAAAAAAAGTAAAACCTTTTTAAATTAAAAGTCTAAATTAAAATATATCAATACAAATGAATAAAAATCAAACTATCATCCTTTCATATATCGGTTTTATTTATCAACTCTGCTACATAAATTCTTAAGCTTGATCTTACTATATTATATTTATTCAAGATCTTTATTAGAAACATCTGTGATTCTGAGATGCAAGTTATTGAGAAGTCTATTGATTTTCTTGCAATATGAAAGAGCATACAGTTTTCCTCGGCTTGTATGGTTTTTGTGTCATTTAATTGATTTTCAGAAAGATAGGTCATTAAAAGAATTTATTCGGCATTCAATATTTTTTAGTATGTGGGGAGGGGGAAAAAATCCCTAACATTCTCTTTGAGAAGCTCAAGTCAAGTGCCACACACGAAAACACACTTACAGATGAATACTCTCAATCAACATCAAGAGAGATATTGCTTATCCTGTGTATTATATTTACAGTTTCCAGTCCTGCTGAGATCACTCACTGGTGTAATATAATGTCTGCAGGGATAGGCAAAATTTGTATGCATTTCATTTTTTTTTCAGTCCCAGGTGTGCTAAAAATAAGTCAAGCACATTGTGTCAACTCTGAGGCGATTTCGGAGAATGATGTTTTGAGTGGAACCAACTCTGTGAGATCTCAGGCTGAATTTCATTTGAGGCGGTGAAGCGTGTAGAAGGATGTTTGAACTGTCTCTCCATAGCCTTTGCATAAGGATTAAATTCACCTCCCCAAATGTATTAATCATATCAGATATGAAATTTACTGTCGTAGAGGCGGGTGTTTGTTTGACGGCAGTAATTCGAGGTCGGTGAGAGAAGGATGGAGTCTAGTAAAGGTCGTTGTTTCTCATATGAGATTGTGGGACGTTTGGACTTTGCATTTGGAGAAGCCCTCTCAAGAGATCCGGCTCTGTTTTCACACCGCGGCTAATCTCTGTCATTCAATATGAGGCCGTATTCTCTCAGAATGAGTTGCCCATGCTCCCGTCGCAAAAGCGGCTCATGCAGACACATTTCAGTGAGGGTGTCACATTAAAACTTGATAAGGAACATGGTTGGATGGGTCTTATGAGACAAAACCGAATAGGGGCCCTCACTACTCTGGTAAAGCTGCTCTGACACTATTTATCCGGCTATGCTTGATGGCACTTATTTGTCCGCCGAGACATGATACGCGGAGGTAAGAAGGTCACGGTTACATCAATGCTTTCACTGTACTTTTACCCTTCCCATGTTGATGTTAGAGAACTATGCTCCCAGTTCTCCCATAGGAATCTCAATATTTCATTTGGCTCAGAGACAACACTGAGATTAAATGTAGAGCAAGTGGAGACACAAAAGTATATTTTGAAAAAATGCCTTCGGTCCACACAATAAAAGTCAGAGGTAGCCAGTGGTGGACTTCCGCTATATGGACAAATAGTTGAAACACAGAACAACGGATTGTATTTTGTGTTCCACAGAAGAATGAGAGTGAGAAGAATTTGACTCTCCCTGTAAGATCTTAAGTGTCACATCTGAGATCTGTGATCACATCTGTTCAGAAGTCTGCAATCAAAAGTGAATTGCAATTTTAAAGTAAAGACCAACTTATTTGAAATCCAGACCACAAAAGGTCTGGGTCTGAGTCAGTCCATGACAAGATCAAGATCAGGAAAATATGCATTTTTTTTTTTAAATAAAGGTTCGTTCTTGGCATTTACTGTATGGTTCCATGAAGAACTTTCAGCATCCTTTCCTTTAAAAAAAAACGCTTCATATGAATATATATATATATGATTTGTAAATGTTATTCACACTGAGTAAACATGGTTAGTTTGTTTTCTACAGGGGCTTTATGGAACCAAATTTGGTTCTTCAGTGGCATTGAAACCCCCCACCAGTTTGTGGACTCAGACTCAAGATGGACTTAACACTTTTTTCCCTTTGAAATGTACTATAGATGCTTAAAAATAAAGGTTGTTATGTGTTTTTTTTGTTCAGCAGTGCAAGAAGAAAAACTTTTTGTTCCCCCAACAGACCTTTTACGTTTTTTTAAATATTTAGTTTTCTCCCTCTCTCTTAACATCCTTCAACAAACCCAGGACTATTCCTTGGACAAAATATAACTACATTTAATAATGCTAAACACACACACATTAAAGAACCTTTTGTTCAATGAAAATGTTAAAGATTCTTCATGGAACCATCAATGCAAATAAATAACTTTAATTACCGTTAAGGTTTGTTTCACCAGTCATCTTTTCAATTTGTGTGTAAAACATCTGAAAGTTTAGACTTGGATCATAAATGAAAACTACATCAAAATTTGTATCAATAAAAAAAAATTGTGTGTGATAACTGTATTGGTTATATGGCTTGAGGTAAAAAGTAATACTGCATGCATCAGCCTTGAGCTGTATCTCAGCCAGAGGCCAGTGACAGAGAATGTACGACTGATTGGGTTTTCTATTACTTTCTATTACATTCTATTACCTGATACAGCAGTTTACACACATTATGGCAATTATGAAATACAATCATCCTAGCAAACTACCAGCTACCAATAACGCTTTTATTATAGGGCTATCGACCATTCATCCTTAGGGAGGGAGTGGACAGTGACATGTAATCAGAAGTTTGATTGATGATTTGTTTAGGGCGTATTGACTGAACGTCACTCAGTCTGCGATGGACTGTAATTCAAGCATTTCTCTCCATCTCCGTGACATTAGGGCATAAAGCGACACTCTAAAAACCCACCAGTCGGCCCCTAAAGCCACGATTCACCAGAAGCCATTTTGGAGCCAGTAATAACACCTTTTACAGCAGAAGAGAGTATTACTGAAAGTTTTTACTGCATTAGAGCCGTGATGAGGTGCGGTGTAAGTGTGTTTATAGTGGGTTGGGAAGCTAATGGGGGCCAGCCTCATTTTGTTTACTGTCCATTCTCATCATCGTTTTACAGCTGAAAAAGGCGAGCAGGGATATCAAGTGTGAAGAAGACTTTAAGACTCAGGGAGCAGCTGATAATAATTCTCTATGCTTCTCACATCACCTTACATGGGTGAGACACTGGGCTGCACTCGGCTCCATGAAGACTGAAGATGATAGGAAGGATGCTAATCTTGTAGAACTGAAAGAAAAATATATGTATTGGCAGTTTGCTGTTGAAATATACACTAATGGTAGTAAAACACAATCAATTTATTCATTTTTATGACCGTTTATTATATTTTTATGACCGTTTAACGTCATGCATCATTTGTAAACTAATACAATTTGATGCACATGGCTTTTCTGCGAGTAAACTTGTAAAAGTGCTTGGTTAGGTTTGCTGCAGGGTTTAGTGTAGACAGTTTGTTATTTTCAAATTTGGGAGAGCAATATCTATTTAATTTAAAACAATTCTAGATTCCTGTTCATCTGTTTTGTATGAACATTGTTTTAGTGCCACTCATTGGAAATTTCCCTTTGAAATTGTTGCCAAACATCCAGAAAGCTGCATAAAATCATTTGGCAGAAATGTTGCCAAAGAAATGTTTTTCCAATGAGCCTAAACTGATTCATCACACTCATTATGTAAAATGGTATTGGTCACACTATATTTTAAGCTCCAATTCTCGCTATTAACAAACCATTAGCCCACGCCTTTTTTGCCTCAGTAATCTCAGTTTGATACAAATTAATAGTTTAAGGTAGTTTTTTTTTAGTTTTGGTATTAAATTAGGGATGCGAAATGTGGTCTTGCAGAAAATGTGCTTTATAAGTATTAATAGACAGCCTCTATGTTATTAATAGCATGCTCATAAACAACTTTAACAGTGAGAACTAGTCCCTAGTAATAGTCCCTATACTAGTTTTCCAGTTGCTTAATTGTCCGAAAATAAATAATTTTTGACATTTTTGTTTTTACTGTCATGTACAGTAAGCTTATACTCACTGATGAATTTTATTTGCTTAAATTGTGCATGGCAAGCGCATATCTGTAAAATGGTGTTGCAGATTTGTGCAAGTTGGATTGTTGATTCTGTGTGGCATTTTATTGCTTTTTTCCCCAAGTAGTGAGTTGATAATTCCGGCTTTCCGAGCTGAATGGAACGCAGCATCAGTTATCTGTTTAGTTCTGGTGGACTTACTGCGTATTTTCTGCCAGGTTGTGTTGACTCGCCAAGTTGCATGCAGGGTCTTAGTATTTTATTAACTGGCTGAGTTGGGGAATGCATGGACTTCTGCATTGACCCGTGGATAAGTTCCAAAGCACGACGTCAGCCCTCTGTCAGGGACACGCATGAAACCTCAAGAGAGAAGTGACCGATGTAATCACATTGAATCTGCTGCCCTGCATCGTACAGGCTAGCAAAACAAAAATCAATCCGTCTTGGCAAGAGACAAAAAAGAGGAAAGAAGGAAAGAGAGAGACCAAGACTGAAAGCATAAATCTATTCAGCGGTGGGAAATATTGCACGGCATAAGACACAATTGAAGATAAATAAGGCGCAGGGCATGACTTTAAAATAGTGCATTAAAGGAACTCCTCGGGGGAATTGAAATCACTGCCTGTGAACCCAATCCTAAAACTAAATTACAGAGGGGGTAGGCATGATTTCATGGTTCACTACCTAATTTTCCAACACTTTTTTTTCTCTCTCTCTCTCTCTCTTCTATTCAGTTTCTTTTTCTCTTTCTTTTTGTCCCTCCGGGACAAATAGGCTTAAAGAGTAAGCACAGCATATGTTAGCTTAGTTTTCTTCCAGTAGCTTTCGCTTAAGTCAATACTGTAACTACTGTTAGCATTAGAATATTTCAATATTCTAAAGAAACATACAGTAACTAGCATAATTCAACTTTTTTCTTTCAATAAACATGAATGGTTATCTCTCTAAATGATGAAGGTTTAAAGTGGGACCATAAAAGCCTGAGAGTACATTGAAAATCTGTATCTAAAATGTAATTTAAACCTGAAGTGTTTTTTCTTTTTAACTTAAAAGGAATTTTTGATTCAAAATTATTCAATTTAAATTTATATTCTATAAACAATATGACCTTTGCAAAACTCAGAAAAACAGTTTTTAATTCAATCAGTCTATTAAATATATATATATATATATATTAGGCTTTTTAAATAGTTTTCAAGGTAGTCTAATTTTTATCATTTTTTAATGTAATAAAAAATTGTGTTAAAATACTGTTTCATGTATTTTTTTTTTATTAAGTATTGCACATGTCCTGTCTGTCCTCCGGGCAGAGAAAGACAAACAAAGCAGGGAGGGGGTGGATAGTCGTGCCCTGGATGTGGGCATCCTGTTGAACAGCAGTAATGCAATGTGTTTCTCCCCTCAGCAGGGGTCAAAGAAAAATAGGAGGGAGTGTGTCTGTCCACAACCATCAATCTTTAACCCCGAGCACCTCCCATGGCCCAGCGCTGGTCTCTCTCATCCCTCACCCACATCTCCCCAAACACCTCACAATCACTGGAGCGTAGCTACTGAATTTATTTCAACTCAATAACACCCTCAGTGTAAACACACACACTTACAGACACACTGAATCTCAATAGCAGCTTGTGGCAGGTCAGTTTTTTTTTTCAAAATTACAGTGTATCAAAGGTATAAAGAGAAAACAGTGATACTCAAGCCTTTGGAATTGGTTAAAGATGGATGAAAGATTGTCAGATGCTATGATTTGATTGCATCTGTGTGGTTGGGAGGGCAATCATAACAATAGTTCAAAGAAATTGTGATGTTTAGCTCTTTTTAAATATATATATTATCCAATTAAAGATTGTTTTGGTCAACTGATTTATACTCATTTATACTTATTCTATTTTCTTTAGATGGACAGAGATGTTATATCTATGTGTTAAGTCTTGTCTGAAATGATGTACAGCCTGATAAACAGTAGGGACGGAAAGTATTCAGACACCCTTAAATTGTTCACTCTTTGTTATATTGCAGCATTTTGCTAAAAAAAAATTCTAATGTACACACAGCACCCCATATTGAAAGAAAAACACAGAATTGTTGAAAAAAAACTGAAATATCACATGGTCCTAAGTATTCACACCTGGATCCTCTCCAATTCTGTCAGGTTAGATGGTAAACGTTGGTGGAGATGTTCAATTGGGTTTAAGTCAGGGCTCTGGCTGGGTCATTCAAGAACAGGCAGAGTTGTTGTGAAGGCACTCTTTCGTTATTTTAGCTGTGTGCTTAGGGTCACTGTCTTGTTGGAAGGTAAACTTTCAGCCCAGTCTGAAGTCCTGAGCACTCTGGAGAAGGTTTTCTCCACACATACCACTTAAAATTAAGGCTAAAAAGTTCTTTCTTGGTCTCATCAGACCAGAGAACCTTATTTCTCACCATCTTGGAGTCCTTCAGGTGTTTTTGAGGTGGGCTTTCATGTGTCTTGCACTGAGGAGAGACTTCCGTCGGGTCACTCTGCCATTAAGCCCAACGTCAATGAGCTAAATGCGACAGGGCTGTGCTTTTAAGACTCAGCTCAATGAAATCCTTTATTCAAACCTGATTGTGTCCACCTGACAGCATGTTCATTTGATGGAATACGAATTCAAAACTTCTCACAATGCCTTTCTAATGACTTTCTCCGAGTTCCCCTCAGTAGATGAGTGGAGGAGAGATGAGAGACGGCCTAGTTCAGTCCCTGACTCCTGCAGAGTGAACGTCACTGAGTGTTTGTGAGTGTGTGTGTGTGTGTTGTTAACCCTCAGACGGGTTAACCCCTTAGTCGAGTAATCACGCTGGGCTAATCCGCTCCCAGACGGACTAGCCTTTGCATCACCCTGCATACAGAAGTAGCTGCTCCACACAGCCGCGTGAGAGGGAGTGAATGCAGGAAATCGCCCTCCATCCCCTGTGATATCTGCTAGCCTGAGGCTGTGGGGATAAGATGATTGAGGTGACACTGGAAAGAGAGAGAGAGAAGCATGAGGAGGAGGGGGGATGATATGAAATGGAAAAGAGGAAGTCCAACCTACCGATAGAAAGAGAATGAGCGAACGATAGGGCAGGACGGTGGGAAAAAAAAGCCATATATTGGTGAGGGAGAGTGTGAGAGAGGGACAGGAAGGGAGAGATGAGAAGGAAAAGAGATTGGAGGCTTAGACTGCTAGACTGGTCTGCGAATGATAAGGGAATTGAAAAAAGTGATTGACATCTAGTCCATCAGGTCTAAATTCACATATTCAAACACAATACAGCCCAAGCGGAGGATTTAGATCATCAGCGGGCGACTGGATGATTATCAAATGTCATATGTGTCAGTCATGACTACAATTTTTAATCCAATTAATTTCCAAGCGTGGCAATGTAATTGTGACCAACAGGAGGTCTCATGTTTAAACGTAAAATTAAAGGCATGTTGAGTTTGTTTCACCGCATTTATGGATGGAAACAAAGCACGTTTATGTTTCTATGCTAATGGCGCTATTTTGAAACTGACATATAATTAAATTCCAAAATGATTATGTGTACAAAAAAAAGTACACATTCACATCTGGTTATTTCAAATCATAATGTTTCTCGCTCATAATTAATATTTTATTTGCATTCACACAACCTGAATACCTCCCTACATCTGTCACTTTGTCATGTCGTGTGTGCGTGCGCTCTTTGAATATGCTTCTTGAGTATTTAAATCATCCTCACCACATGCAGTCTGCATTCATAACTACACCAGCCACCTGGGATCCCTTGAAATTCACGAACACAAATATTTCACTTCTTTTTTCTTTGTACAATAACTTCATTGGGTGAATATTTGGTTCAGCTGTGTCAATAATTATTAAAATTGATGTTTAATGTGTCTGTACTGACATCCCTGCTGACAAGACCATGGTCACCGATATGTTTAGATAGAAAACCCCTGCAGAGTTCTTAATAGCAGTATAGTATAGTATAATATAGTATAGTATATTTTGGTAACACTTTAGAAAAGGTAACACTTGTTAACTATTCACTCCGACTATTCTCTCAATAAATTCTTAATTTTCTTCTTATTAATAGTTATTAAGGTAGTTGTTATGCTTAGGTATTGGGGATGTAGAATAAGGTCATGTATAATAAGGCATTTAATGTGCTTAATTAGCACTAATAAATTGCTAGTATCAATATGCATACAATTAAGCAACTAAAAGCCTATTGATTACAGATTACATGTAATCAGTTACTACCCAGCACTGGATATCAAAATAGTCCCCACCAGGGTTCAGAATAGTATTCATTCATTCATTCATTCATACATTCATGCAAATCCTTTCAAATTCTCGTCAGACATTGTTCTTTATATTACTTAGTAAGTTAGAGCACACATCTTCTTGTGAAATCAATGCAATTATTAAGAATATATCATTTTATTGTAGCCAGTAGAAATTATAACATCCCATGCAATAAAATTATAGCTTATCATGTCTGTCTATTATGCGGATTGAGGCTCAT
This sequence comes from Enteromius thamalakanensis, assembly GCA_032357475.1. Classification (NCBI taxonomy): domain Eukaryota; kingdom Metazoa; phylum Chordata; class Actinopteri; order Cypriniformes; family Cyprinidae; genus Enteromius; species Enteromius thamalakanensis. The sequence continues at coordinate 5,939,964 of JAUCMT010000043.1, read as the reverse complement.
TGTGTGGCAGATTAAAGTTTTCAAAGTAATTTTTAGGAACACTTTATTATTCTCAGAAATGTGTTTGCAATGACCAAAATGCATTATAATAAATAAAGTATGCCATAGCTGGTTAAGGTCTGGGAAAGATAAAGTTGTGCACATAATGGACTTGCAAGGCTCACACACACACACACACACACACACAAACAAAACATTTTATGTGCTGCTTAGATAACAATGCTTTTGGGAAAGAGATTGAGCGCTATTAACGAGTGACTAATGTTTTGCTCAGTGCTCCGGTAAAGTCATTTCAAATAGCAGTTCAGTTTGTCGTTAGCAGTGCAGCTGGTATTCACCTTTTAATATGCAGCTGAATTATATCATTTTTTATAAAAACCTCATGAGCTGGTATTTAGCAGCACATGACGGATGAACTCAGCCACTGAACTGCGCCTCGGCTTCGCTTATGCATCTTAAACAGCCAGTCTCCTCAAGTTCACTTTGATTTTCACACCTTCATTCACCTGTTTGTTAACTGAGAGTTTGGTGAAATTGTCTGAAAGCTGGTACAGAGAAGCAGGAAACCTCATTGAACAGGGTGAAATCAGCCCTGCCTGAAGCCCCTGAAGAAAATGGGTCATTTCACACACACATTCTCCCCGTCTGAAGAATCCTATCAGGATTGCTTATTTCTGAAGAGTCATGACAAGCAAATCCCCGGAGGCCAATAGACTTGAGAGATTCGGTGTTTGTGATGGACTGCCAGCAGTGGACAGCAAACCAACTTTAATATTTTCTACTATTGCTCTTCTTCGTAGTGAAGGAAATGAGGTGTTTTAAATGTATATTTTCGTACAATTGCTAGGTGGGATTTTCAAAAGAGCTTCCATGTGTGTGTGATTGCTACAATTGAAGATATTAGGCATGTATTTGAAGTGTGTCTGCATTTGAATGTGAAAATCCTAAGCGCTCACCTGTGAAGAATACATTTTAGACAAATCTTCTTTGTGATCATGCATACAGATTTAAAAAAAGCGTGTGTGTTCGCCGCTTGCAAATCAGTCATGAGCAGATGTCTAAAAACATGTAATCACGCATACCTAAAATGATATTTTTGATTAATTAAGCACTTTCTTGCTGAGTGCACATCCGTGTTCTCACATGTTTCATTAGATCCATAAGAAGGTGACATGGGAGACTGTGAGTGGCACCATGGCAACGCTGCTTGGCACCACAGGAAAGCTGGTATGGAATTATTTCCATGTGACTTGCCTTCAGTGGTGTTGGCAGATGCTGCTTTTCACACATCAGAAATGATAAGAGGTGCAGTACGAATATGTCAGGGATGTAATTTTCAGTGTATTACAAAATATCGCAAGATTAAACTCATTGTTTTACAGATGTAATGCATTTTTTTTTTTGAGGGGGATGATGGTGTATCAAAGTCTGATAATTTAAGCATAAAAAATACTAATGCAAAATGGTAAACCACTGATTACAATCTGGATTTCATTATCATATTCCAAAAATGAAGTGTTTGTAATTAGATATTACTTTATAAAATACTTGTAATCAGACTACAGTTACTTTTGGACACAGAGCATTTGTTTACATAAATCTTTTAAAATCGTAGGTACTACTGAGGCAACTACTGATTTATATTTGATTTATTATACTGTGGGATGTTCAATAATGTATCTTTGACTTTGTCTTTCAAACACAATAAAATGTATTGCAGGCATTCATAAACATTTTTTGCCTGCTCAAGCTCTTTCAGCTAATATATTTACTTTAAGCACCTCCTGAGATTTTAAGGTAATAAGTTAACAATTTATTAATGCATTTGCATGTCAACGGTTGTCTTATGTTGGTCACGAGACATTAAGTAAACAAATGAAAATTTAATATTTTTTAATAAGAGTTTAATTTTCATATTAATGATTGAATTAATAATCATATTTTTATTAAATGCACAAACCCCTTGCAGTTTGTGAAGTCTTGAAGTAATTAGATTAATGCACTTCATATTTTTATGAACATCCAAACAGGATGTATTTTCTTTTTTTTTTGTATTTTTTTAGCAATATGGTAAGATATTATTCTATTGAAATCAATGTGATGAACAAGTTATGTCGAAAGTAATCTAAAGGTAACCAAAAAGTTGAATCTCTAAAATGTGTAATGGAATAGAATGTTAACAGACATTTATTTAGTAATCTACTCAGCACTTATATTAAATTATGCAAAACCCAAAATCATCCCTTTTGATTGATGAGTTTATGTATTTTTCAAATGTATTATTTGCATTTTCACAAGGCATTTTGCCATTGGACTCTTTAATAAAGTCTATTTCAAAGTGTAACTAGCACAACTTTTTTTGTGAGGGGGGACTGGTTCTTTTTGAAATCCTTTATAACAAGCAAGTCTTTTGAAATGTTTGGTTTTTTTAAGCAGTAAGCAAAGTTGGCCCTTGTTTTGAAGCTTCAACCATTGCAGCGCTAAAAGCGGGAACATTAACTCATTCTCTACCTCTCTTTCTCAGTAGGAGGAGGTGCTTCAGTAGATGAAAGTTCCCCCAGTCGTACTTTGAATTAGAATCACTCTTTGAAGCGATTTATGTTTGTGTTTGTGATGGAAAGCACATCATCAAAATGCAAACACCAATTCAGATGAAATCCCAACAGACTAGCTGTCTGCCTTTGTCCTCCAAACTAGCTTGTTTTATCTATTTGTTTGTATAGGATATCAATGACTTTGAACATGCTAATGCATGTGAGAACACACTTATTGATTTCAGGGCAATTCACATTTGGACACCGGTTAACCTCCAGCATCGTTTCTATTGTTGTGGTCCAAATCAGAGCACTAAAAGTTATTGAGAGAGGTTAATTTTTCCCTAAAATAGCAATGCATAAAACTACACAAATGGCAATTTGAGAAAACACTTTAATTATTATTATTATTATTATGTAATGTTGTTGTTGCTGTTGTTATGATTATGACAGCTGTAATGACTTTTTAAATATTCAACAGAACTAAAATATTTAGTTGTGTAGTAGTGCAACATAAAGAAAAGAGAAAAGTTAATCAATTTAACAGCAAGGAAACTTATCATAAATGTTTTTAAAACACTATGCTTATATTTATTGAAGCCCGTTTTTGCCACTGAATAAATATCTCACAATTTTGTCTCACAATTGTGAAAGTCACATAATAAATATAAACTTGCAATTGCGAGTAATAAAGTCAGAATTGCGCCTTCTCAGTGTGATATAAAGTCCCAATTTTGACTTGTTTTCTCGTAATTGTGAGTCTAATTTTGAGCAGAAAAAAAGACTATGTTGTCAGAATTGCGGTTTTATATCTCACAATTCTGAGAAAATAAGTTTAAATGCGAATTTGTATCATGCAAATCTGATTTCACTAGTTCCCACTACCTCGGCGATAAAATAGCTTGTTTGGCGAACTGTCCGGGGGACAGGCAGGGAGCCC
>JAUCMT010000043.1:5913857-5928768 GCA_032357475.1 Enteromius thamalakanensis | reverse complement strand
TGTCTCCGCAGAGACTTTTCTTCTTCCAACCTTTGCAAAGGTTCTCTATCCTAAAGCTTCCCCCTTCACGCCTCCGCTGCAGGTACTTTTAACAAAGCTATCCTTCGTCCCTCGAAACTTCCGCTGAAGTTTCTCTACCATACCGTCTCCGCAGAGACTTTTCTCCTTCCAACCTTCGCAAAGGTTCTCTATCTTAAAGTTTTTCCTTTTTCCTTCAAGTTTTATTGTCTTGCTTGCTTTTCCAACCCACTAATCTATTTCTCTGTCTCCACCAGCAGGTCGCCAGATGATCCAGCTCCCCAGTCCACCACGTTCCACACACACTATAAGTCCTTACAGGACTTATTATTAGGTGCCGGGCGTCCGGCCAGAGGAGAATTGGACCCGACTAAGCCTGGTTCTCCCAAGGTTATTTTCCCCATTCTATCATAGATGGGGTTTTGGTTGCTTGCCGCTGTCGCCTCTGGCTTGCTTAGTTGGGGTCACCTGATTTCCAGTAAGCATCGTCGTCTTGACTACAGAGACTCTAAATCTCTGCATTTGATAAACAAAAGTTTAATCCTGTCATCTTAAATTACCATCACTCTATTTCCCACTTGATAATGTTAAGTGCTTTGCTGCAACCCGTGACCCGTCCAGCATCCTCTTACCAAGCACTTTTGGGGGGCTGGCATCCGGCTGCTGTCCTTATATAGCTTTTTTGGGGGGCATGAAAGGACCGAGCCTGACGCCTAGCTCTAACCCTAGCTAGGGTACAAGCCTCTATGGTTTGGTGTCTGCAGTCCTCCCGGCTCGCCCCCCGGACAGCATGCCACATATGCTTAACTTTATCCTTCTTGATTATGAGGAAGCGTGAGCTCTTGAAGTGAAGTTTTTGCAAATAAACTAATTTAGAGTAGGAGCGCGGTCGATTAATCACAGCTGGCACCGCATCACCTAATCGATCTCCTCTTTCCTTCCACATCCCGCCTTTTACGCATCCCTCCTCCATCCCTTCTCCGCCATTTATCTGCTCTCACACCTTCCTTTTCGGGGGGCATGAAAGGACCGAGCCGGACGCCGAGCTCCAGCCATAGCTAGGGTTCATGGATGGTGTCCGCTATCCTCCCGGCTTGCCCCCCGGACAGCACGCCACATATGCTAAATTTTATCCTTCTTGATTATGAGGAAGCGCAAACTCTTGAAAAGGGTTATTAAAAGTAATTGTTGTTTTAATGAAGTGTGATTTGAGAATTGAGAATTTATTGAAAATTATTATTGAGATTTATCCTTACTCCTTGGATCACCACCTTACCGTTTCGGAGGGGTTTGAGTTCTTGAGTGATCCTAGAAGCTATGTTGTCGGGGGCTATATGTCCTTGGTAGGGTCTCCCATGGCAAAAAGGTCCTCGGTTACAGGCCAGACAAAGAAAAACTCTGACTTCGCCCGGTACGGCGCCGCTGGGGCCCAACCCTGGAGCCAGGCCTGGTGCTGGGGCTCGTATGTGAGTGCCTGGTTGCTGGGTCTTACCCCACGGGGCCCGGCCGGGGCTTAGCCCAAAGAAGCAATATGGGGCCATCCTCCCGTGGGCCCACCTCCTGCAGGAGGGTCTGTAAGTTGTCGGTGCATTGTGGGTTGGGCAGTGGTTGAAGACAGGGACCCCAACGGGCCAAACCTCAGACACAGAATCTGGCTCTTGGAACATGGAATGTCACCTCACTGGGGGGAAAGGAGTCTGATTTAGTGCGGGAGGTTGAGAGATACCGTCTAGAGATCTAGAGACCGTTAGTCTCACCTCCATGAACAGCTTTGGCTCTGGAACCCATCTCCTCGATAGGGGGTGGACTCTCCACTACTCTGGGGTCGCTTGCGGTGAGAGCTTGCTCATAGCCCCCCACCTTAGCCGTCATGTGTTGTAGTTCACCCTGGTGAACGAGAGGGTCGCTTCCCTGTGCCTTTGGGTCACCCGGCCTTCATGGGGTCTCTGGGAGGGGTGCTGGAAAGTTTTTCAACAGGGGACTCCGTCATACTACTGGGGGACATCAGTGCACACCTGGCTGATGCTAGTGATACCGAAGGATGTGATTGGGAGGAGTTGCCCCCCTGATCTGAACCCAAATGGTGTTGTTGTTGTTGGAGTTCTGTGCTAGTCACAGTTTGTCTATAACGGACACCATGTTCAGGCATAAGGGTGTCCATCAGTATACATGGTACCAGGGCACCCTAGGGCAAAGGTCGATGATCGACTTTGTGGTTGTTTCATCTGACCTCGCAACTGATCGTCACCTGGTGGTGAGTTGGATCTGTTGGTGGGGGAGGAACCTGGACAGACTCGGCAGGCCCAAACGTATCGTGAGAGTCTGTTGGGAATGTTTAGCAGAGCCCTTTGTCAGGGAAGTCTTCAACTTATAACTCCAGCAGGGCTTTAACCTGAGGTGATTTTGGGGTCCCTGAGATGTTTGGACATGCTCTGATATTTGTGATTATTTCAACTACCTATACCATAATATTGACCAACACATAATTGTTTTTGTATACAGCAGAAACTGTGCTACAATAATATGTGACCAGGATGGTTGTACATGTTTGCCTTTTTTAGAAAAAAAAAAATATTATGCATGGTTACTAAGTTTTGGGAAAATAAAACTTTCTAAAATAACGCCATCCAAGCCATAGTAAATGGGCCTGAATAGGAATTTAGAGTAACCAGCCGTTTACGTTCGAATATTTACTTCAGAATGATGTGAAAATCATTTCAATTACTTATTCACAGAAAACAATATAGTGTTTTAAATTTTAAAAGACACGTTTGAGGCTGAAAGCCAGTATGCGTGGGCGTGAGAATAACCATTAATATTAAGTGATAATCACCCGAAAAGACGAAGACCACTCCCCATTGGGGCCATTAATGGGCCATTAGTGAGACTGACAGGTAAGTCAGGTAGAAAGAATGGGACGAGATTGAAAAAACTGTTTTTGAAAATGATTTGTTTTTTTATTTACAACACAGTATAATTAAAATATACACAATAAAGGTCAAAGACGCATTATTGAGAGTTAGAATCCATTCACCACTGATTCTCCACTCAGATTGCAAACTAAGATGAGTGTAAATTTTTAGTGATTGTAAAGTAATAGCAATGATCTGTTGATTTTTTTATTATTATGAAGCGACGAGAATACTTTTATGTGTGCAAAGAAAACAAAAATAACAGCTTTATTCAATAATTCTTCTCCTTTGCATCACCTTAGCTATGGTATCCCGTACGTAAACAACATGTGTACATGGGTACTATCTGTACATCAAGGCTTAAGCAATGTATCCACTTGCATATATATAGACAAATATTCGTTTTGATGGTTCCACAGTCCATTTTCATTCTATTTATTTATATAGCACATTTCAGTACAATGAAGCATTGCTCAAAGTGGTGTAAAAAATCAACAGTGTTTAAACGCATATTAACACACAAGAACTCACAATCAGGACAAGCTAAAAAGGACATTCAGTATACATTTTAGTGACTAAAAGTAACTTTGAAAGTACAACTTATTTTACTAACTCTAACCTTAAAACAGTTTGCTAATAATCTAATGGGAGTCAGTTGGCATGTAATTGTAAAGTTAATTAACTGAATTTCTAAAGGTAACTATCAAAATAAAGTGCAAAAAAGTCATCATGTTCAAATTAACAGATATGAGTGGGTAACTACTGACCTTATCGTTATACACAATTAGGACAGTTTTTGTTGCAATAAATGGCACCTTAATAATTAAAAAGAGAAATAGGTTACCAAAAATACTATTGTTTTGTTTAGTATTTTTTTTTTTAATTGGCTGGATACAAAGGTTAAGACCAATTATTTGTGTGGCGGTGGGGGTTGGAGCTTCCTTAGAAGTACTAAAGGAATCGCTAATGGAATGGTTAGGGCACCCCAATCGTTAAATTCCCTGCGAATCCCATTCCAAACTGTGAGGGATGCACATGCCTGATCAAGACCTTGGTGAAATCTCAGGGTTGTCTGCATTAGGAGAAGGTTCCTCAGACTGAGTGCATGTCATGGTCTAATGAGGAATGACGTTGTTTTTTTCTTCTTCGCCGTATTGGATTTTATACGCATAAATGTTTCAGGATCTGCTAAAGTTCATTCACATGGAAACTGTTTATTTATTCAGCGCAAATGAATCGTCTCTCTCTTTTCAACCACTGCTGTGTGCATGCTAGGGGGTTGTGTGTTGAACATTCACTTGAAGCTGTCTAATGATACCCCTGCCTGCGTATACTTTTTATTTTCAGTTCCTCAAATGCAGCGTATCCTCTGCCAACTTGGACTAGTTCACCACCAATACATTTACACGCGATAATAATGTAATCTCACTTACGTCTTATGGTATCAGAATGCGTTGCATGCTTGAATCACTCAATATTTTATTGTGACCTTTGAATGCTCCTCTCAGCGTGTTATTGTCCCCACGACTCTCCTGCAGTCCATCTCCTTGTGTGTTTGTCTTTATGGCAGGCCGCTCTGTCTCATATTCCACCTAGTCTTATCTGTAGTGGTCCAGTGGCTTGTAAAATGGTGTGGGGAGAGTTTGTGGAGCTTTGTCTTGGGAGCAGGAGTGACGGATTGAGCTGAGAGGAAAGGGTATTGAGCATTAAACCAGCCAGAGCAACTTGGCGTTTTTTGTATGCTGCTGCTGCATCTGTCAGGGGACGATGTGTGCACAAGTGATATATGATGTATTCATATGACCAGATTACATTACTCCCAATGGTTGTTCTTCAGAAGTCTACTGGTTTCACACTGATAACTTGTTATTGATCCACGAAGGTCACGTTTGTACTGCACTAATACTTATACAGTACCATGAAAATTGGGAGCATGTTAAATCGGGCCAATCTGGTTACAGCGAGATCACAAAAGAGCATAATGGGATTTAATTGTATCCATGCGGACAATCAAGCACATTTTATCCGTGAATTGATTTCACGTTTCGTAATCTTCAGTGAAACCTTGAGCTGTGGTGGATAATTAGATGTTCATTCAGATGTTCATGAGCACTGTACTAGAATACTCTGACAGATTTCTATACTGCAGTGATATGGCAAACAGAAGGGTGTTTTAGAGCTGGGAGCTTGCTGTCTGAATTGAGCATGATGACAGAGAAAAACTGGAAAGACATTTTCTGCTTCCTAATCACTAGTAAGAGAAGCTCCGCTTTAAGCGATCACGCAGCAAAGGAAAACACAAACACTCTGACTTTGATAATGCCTGGTCTTCGCTGCAGGGCAATCTGCTTTCACTCTTCAATGTTAACAAACTCTGGTATGGAATGCAGTGAACACTGAAAAGCAGAGTGATGCAAACAGAAAAGAGGCAATGGGACTTTTCACTGTTTGTTTCACTCCACTCCACCAATTATGGGTTTTCACTAGGAGCTGCTCAAATTAGTTTTGTAATTTTGTTTTGTTTATTGCTATTTCATAGGTGACAAAAACATGATTTCTTAAAAAATTCTTAGCATTTAGGAACCCCATTAACCCCATCACTTAACCTAAATGGCAATGGCATGTAAGAAGATCGTTTGAAAATGTACAAATGAGATTATATCAAGTCATGTCAATAATTTAGTCATTGTCGTACTTTAATTTACAGTCCTGTTCTGTTTGTACATACTATGTACTTATTAGAGTAATTATAATATCTGGATAATAACCAGGTACTAACCCTAAACCTAACCCTGCAGCACTTTGTTTAACAGTCCTTTTCCTCTTGTATATATACTAAGTCCTTATTACAGTAATTAAGTACTGTAGCTATTAACTAGGTTCCAATCCCTAACCCTACCCATGCATTACCAGAACTTTTTTTAGATACACTGTTAGTACACATACAGTTTACACATGCAGTGCAACCCCTAACCCTAACCGATGTACAGTAGTTCCCTTATATTATCCAGTACTTTCTTGGTAAGTACAGGTACAGTAAGTGCATACTGAAAGTGTAACCATTGCAACTGATAGTCATGAACAGTACAAACTTAACTTACATTATTAAATGTAAAAATGTCCTTATAATTTACTCACTCCCATGTCATCCAAAACAGGTTTGAGAGCCACTGTACTAGATAAGACTCTTATTCCTCAGCTGGGATCATGCAGAGCCCTTTAAAGCTGCATTGAAACTGCAATTTGGACCCTTTGGTCCTTGTTGAAGTCTAGTATACGGAGAAAAATCCTGGAATGGTTTCCTTAAAACATCTTAATTTCTTTTGGACTGAAGAAATAAAGACATGAAAATTATCAGGATATTTTTACTAATCCCTTAATACTGAAAGTTCTCAAGCATCTGTCACTGCTGTGTGAACAAGACATTTCAGTACTCATACCTGTATGTAACCTAACATTTTACTTCTTCACTGAACTTTTTTATGAAAGCAGTATCACACTCACAATCATGTTGTCAGTCAGAATATCAGCAGGACTCTGATTACCTGCAGCCTCAGCTGGTCTTATATTCAAAACAACAATTTTTGCATTTTTCTTAGAGCGTGAATATCTAGGTCAGTCATAAAAACAGATAGGCCTCTTCTGCAGTTAGGGAGGTGTCTTGCCTAAAAACATTGATTTGCTTTAATCTGCAGTTGTTTTGAAACCCTCCACCTCCCCCAGCACCACCTGTCTACAGTAGATCTGCTATGGGATTTATGTATGCCGATTCATACAGCAGCAGCATATATTACACGCTCACTGAAGCATGCCTGTGAATGTATTGGCAGTAGCACATCCATATTTGCTCTGCAGATCTGGTTTGCCAGACCAAATACATTAATATTGCAATATCTAGGATGCTAAAGCTATTCTGAGTTAACATGACTGAAATATAAGCATGCTACTATTAAACCAATTATTTGATTGGTCATTGTCCACAGCCTGGGTACTAAAACATACAGCAATACCACATAACCAGATAAAGAATATAACCACTAGCGAAGCACTTTAATGTATAAATAGATGTTTATGTCATGTACACAATGCACACATTATGTGAACCGTGGAGCCTCTTACCCTCTGGGTGATTTCCACTTAACCCCAGCATGACCCAAGATGAATTATTTAGTCCAGAGTGATTATGATAGGCCTCTCTGATGACAATGCTGCTCTTTTAAACCTATGATAAGTGGCATGACTTATGACCACTTTGCAATCATGTTGATCCTGTATGAAAAGGTTATCTGGATGGATGTGCCGTCTAGATGAAAATGTTAATCGCCCCCCCAAGGGAGAGGAGGTGGTGCAGGGGCCACTGTGGGAGGTTTGACCAAGGCTTACCAACGCCCCTTAAACAGCTTAAAAGCAGAGCTTGCATATGGCGAAATAGACCGTCGCTGGGTTAAAAACCTTTGAAATGACAGTGGTGCGGTGGGCGGGGTTGATGGGCGACTTTTGTTTGCTTAGCATGTGTGTGGATGTAATTAAAGTGATGTCTAGCGGTCACTGAGGAACTGAGGGCTAATGTTAAGTGTTGTGGAAGGCATTCCCAAGGTGTTTTTCTCAGAAGCTGCCTCAGATGACCCCATGTTTTATTTCTGCTGGGAAAAGTGATAAACTAGAATAGAATGACATTGTTTGGACTAATAAAATTACTTTTAAAAAGCTAATGGGATGTGATATCTTTTCTGCTGGACGGCCCGTCGTCTTCGCTCTCAGTTGCAGGGCTTGGGTTGGCGTATTTGTTTGCTTAAGGAGGTTTAGGACAATAACCTCTCAGGCTCAATGCGAGCGTTTACATGTGACGGGCGAACATGGCAAAAGGTAGGCCATTACCTCAGTCTGGTGTAATGCTAACCGTTTGAGCGTTTACACATGTATATGCACACATGCACACACACAGACACACTGAGCAGAAGTGCCAGTGGAGCTCAGATTAGCTTAGAGCAGTAAAGTGCCTCTCTGCTCCTAATGGGCTATAAATCAGTGCAGTCGCAAGCCTGTTTACTGCAGCAGTGTCCTGCTCCTTCACTTTACAGCCCGTGATGGAAAAACCATTTAAATAAACACAGGACCCATTACATCTGAATCACTGCCACCTCAGCACAGGGAGTCGACATAAGCCAGCACATGCTGCCAAGTTTGTAACCGGTTACCCCTGGATTTTATTATTCTAAGTGAATTTCTGCCTTAAACGTTGTGATGGAGCAGTCAAGCATTAATATTAATCTTGTAAAAATAAGACAATCAGACACGGGAATGGCTCACATTTTCAGGAGATGTTGGGATCACTGTTAGTTTTTATTAGTTTAACACCAAGATGATGTTAGGTGGAAATGCACGTCGTGTTTTATGAATTCCTACATAACACATTCAAGGGATAGTTTAAGCTAAAAGATGATTCTGTTGTTGTTTACTCGCCTTCATGACGTTCCAAACCTAATTTCTTTTCCAAAAGGAGGCATTAGGAAGGATGTTCAAGCTTATACAAGGCCTGTGGGTGGTTATCAAAGTTTAAAATCCACATTTTTCAAATCTATCACATTTAAGGTCACATGACCCTAAAGAACCAATGGCATTTGGTCTCAATGATGTCATGAAAAACCTTTTATTTTGTTTTGTTTTTGTGTTTTTTATTATTATTAATTTTAGCTTGACCTCAAATAATTTCAATTAAAGCAACACTACTGAACATTTTAAAGTGCCCCTATTATGGGTTATAAAATAATCATATTTTGTTTTTGGTAGTCCAAAACAACAGATTGACATGGATGTAAGGTCAAAAAACACTTTAATTGTCTTATAATATGCATTTATTTTGACTTCCAAACGGTTTGTTCAGCGATTCATTTTTCCAAACCCCTCCAGTGATTGATTGATTGATTGAGACACGTTTTAAAAAACGAATAATTTCGGTAATTTAAAGTTGACTCTTTCTTTTAAAAGAAAATAATTTCATACATGGTGTACTTTCAGATTTAAATCTTTGCAGGATGTTTTAATTCATTTAGAGCTTACACACTGCATGAAAGGGAAATGTCAAAAATCCATAACAGGGTCACTTTAACTTAATTTTTTGTGGCAAAAAAATAAAAAAATAAAAATCTTGCCCACCCCAATTCTCCTCCTCATTTTGCATAATATCTGTAAATACATAAAAAATTATATTTTAGCAATGTTTTAGCAAATATATGCTTCTTAAGCGCATATAAATATAAATATTAAATAAATATAAATTTCATATAAATACATATTGCAGGATTTTCTTCTTACTCTCAGTGATCTTAGTGTTGTTACTCAGATCTCCCTCTGATATGGTGATCACAGGGAGCCATGTGTATATCACAAACCAACAGATGCATAAAAATGTAAAAATATTCCTCCGCATGTTGCAATTTTGTTGACTGACAGCCCAGAATACAGTGTTTGCCTTTAAAGATGTACAAGTTTCAAAATATAGGTCAAGACATAATTTGAATAACATAAATACAAACACATACTCTAGACATAAATGTACATTACCATTCAGATGTGTGGGGTCAGAAAGATTTTTTTTTTATGAAATCTACTGTTTTCACAATTGCTAATAATAATAAATGTTTGTTAACATATTTGAATGATAAATGATCATTACATTTATTATAAATATTAAAATGAAAACAGATATAATTCACATTATTTATTTTTTTTTATCAAATGAATGCATCCTTGGTGGGTGTAATACAAAACCTTATCGACCAAAAACTTTTGAACAGTATTATATGTATTCAGTTTGCGTGTCTGTCATGTGTTCTTAACATAACCACAAAAAGATTGTGTTTGATGCAGCCTTACACATGAGACAAGGGAAACTTCAATGTACATGTATAACATTTGTAAAGGCAGGAAAAAACAAAAAGAAATGCTATTCATGTTTTATTCTCTTGGCAAAACTGCACCAATACCACAAAGGACAGAGAGTAAAACTTCTAAAAACTGCAGTCACTGTATATGTCCTGTGAGGTGAGCGTCTCCGTGTGCCAGCGCTCAGCTTGAATCTTTCTATTCTGAAAGACACTGAGATCAAAACACTCTGCATCTGCCTCCCTCTCTTTTTCTCTCTCTACCAGTTTTCTTCTTTTGTCCGTTAGGAAACAATAGTGATAATGGGAGAAACTGGGAAGAAAGGAGTGGGAACTTTGCCCAGGCATGTTCCACATCTTGCGCACGGCAGGAAAATGCTTTGACAGTTCGACACTTTAAAATCCGAGCATCATTTGTATTAATAAAAGGATGCATAATCCTCGCTCTGCATTAACAAGCAGCTTTACCAAAGAAATTTTTCATCAAACTTTCCCCGCCTTATGTTACATTTTATGCTGAATGTCTCTAATTGTTTTGCACTGCCAGTATGGAAATATTGAACGTTTCTTGGCAAAATGGTCCTTTCTAATATATGCTCTGTGAGTTTCCTCTCCTTGGCTGGTCTAATTAGCGCCAATGGAGGTGTTGTCAGCCCACCTCCATCTCTGCAGATTGCAACAGCTGTTTTAATTCCAGCGAGAGCAATGCTAAATTTCATTAAGACCCAAAGCCTCCTCATTACATGCAGACAGGTGCAGGAAGTGCAGTGGATTCACACCGTCGTGAGTGACGCTTCTTCTTTATTTCATGTAATGTTTCATAGATGTATCACATTTTTTCATCTCTCTGCTTCAGGAGAAGTTTCTGAAAACCGCACAGCTCGGGATGGCGTTGGTTGAACGAAAAAGGTCAAGCTAACGGTGATGACCAGCAGAATCATCCACACGGGGCCGATTCACACCCCAGTTTGTCAGGATGCTTTACGAGGGATGACAGATCCTTCGACTCAGTGGGGAGATGGACCCACGTTACGCTAGTCATGGGATGTGCAGGTAATTAAGAGGGCGCTGGAGTCTTGTCATTGACATTACCCAGCACGTAGCCTACATCCATTACTCATAGTAAAGCTCATTACAGAAGCACAGAACTCTGCTTCTTATCATTGCATTTCAGCCTCCATGTATGAAAACGGAGCAAGATAATTAACTCAACAGACCATCTTTCAGCAGGAAATATGGATTGATATAAAAAGAAGCCAGCATGTGGAACTCCGACATTTAATGAGTCACTGTGGCAGTTATGTACATGAATGTATAGTTCATGATGTTTTATTTCCACTGACGACTTACCAAGAAAGACACTGAATGAAAAGGCCAAGAGCTGTAAAAAAGTCTATCTACCTTACTCTACTATAGTAAACTAAAATCAGGTTGAATCTTTTCAAGATCAGGTTGTATAACTCAAAAAGTGAAATTGGTCAAATGAGTTACACAACTTAATGTTTATTTTATATACGTTTGTATTATATTCATTTATGAAAAAATTATATTAATAATTTTATAATGTAAAAGTAAAGTAAGTAAAATCAGTTGCTTGTAAAAGTAATTTCAAGTCATTAGACTGACTGAAAAAAAAATCAGGCTCAATTTAAAGTTGGTTAAATTATTTTGAAAGGTTAAACAGCATACAAATTTATTATAATAATTATTATAATTTCACAATGAAATACTGTGTTCCCATGTCTGTCAGCCACTATGAGTTATGTTGTGGGTTCATACTTGGGAGCCCTGATTCACTCTGATAAAGAGAAAACGGCAATAAAATTAGCTAGTGGAATTTGCATGCTGAGCCACTCCCTGCTGAGTGGGTATAAAGAGGGCAGCGAGTGCATCCACTCAACAGATTTTGCTTCGGAGCCGAGAGCTGTGTTGCATGTAGTCTTCTGGTTCAGCGCTTATTCAACAAAGAGAAAGGAAGCAGGAACTGTTCGATGTGGCGAGACAACGCGATCAGTGGAGTCCCTTTGCAATCCAGCATTTCCCCTTGGCATTTCAAAAAAGAGCATTTTCTGACACAGTTGGCAGCCGTCTTTGTAACGATCCCGTTCCGACCGTGTCCTCTTGGGTGTGGTCAATATCTGTCCGCTAACGATGGCCATAAACACTGTCTTCAGTGTCTGGGGATCCGGCATGCTGAAGACGCATTTGTGGAGGGTTCAGGTGCTCATTGCGTGTCCATGCCACTGACAGTCCTACAGCTTTCACTTTTCACGCTATGGCTATCCTGCAAGTACACCAAGCCAAGGCGTTAAAAAAGTTAGACGAGGGTGGATCCGACCCGGGGTCGCTGCTCTTTCCAGCCGGCTGCTGGGTAGAGTAGTGCATCTCGAACCCACCTAATGAATCAAACAGGCATCCAATACTGACTTCCGGAAAAGTGGAATAACCAATGACATTTGAGATTACAACTAAAACAGCAAGCCCCGCCCCACGACTGACAAAAATAAAAGTGTTCGCGCGAGCAGGTAAAAGAAAATTGAGTGCAGGAATGATCTTGCGCGCGAGTGCTTGAATTGCGCGGAGATGACATAATCGCGTGCACGCGTTTTAAAATGAGTTAGCAGCTCCTGTTTCTTTGTGTGTAGATCTGTTTTCCTCTTGTGTATGTGTTTCACCCCGCGCGCCAGCATCATTGGTGCGCTCGCGTATTATTGGCATAGATTTGCCGCCATACAAGTCTCGCTGACTGTGGATCACGTACACAATCACATACACACACACACGCCTGCAAGCGGTAACCAGTGGGGGCGGGGCTGCGTGTGTTTTAAAACATTGACTTTTTCAAACCGCTGTAAACCTTGAAACCGGTTATCATCCCATGCCTAGAATGCACCTGCTGCCCTATTTATACCCACTCAGCGGGGAGTGGCTCAGCATGCAAATTCCACAAGCCAATTTTCATTGTTGTTTTCTCTTTATCAGAACGAATCAGGGCTCCCAAGTATGAACCCCAGTCTGTCGTCACGACATAACGTCTCTGTTCCCTCAATCAGGGAATGAGGGTTAGTACGTAACCAAGATTTATTTATTTTTTATTCTGTACAAGTCATTTCAGCTCCAGCTTTCAAGTTCATTTCTTTTTATTAAACATAAAAAGTCTATTTAAATCTCATATAACTTATTAAATTAAGTTACATTTATATTTGGATGTGTTAAAACATTGAAAAAAAACTTGTTGCCTTGACTTATTGATCGTACAATTTTTATAAGAATAAAATCTTTATGAGATATTTGATATAATATCATAAAAAAAATTATAAATATGATGCCATTTTTCTAAAACCTGAAAATCCTTAATATGCCTATATTATAATTTTATTTGAACTATAAACAGATTGGCTAGACAAGTCATTTTACCTCTAATTTTCAAATATTCAGGGTCGATCTGGAGTCCCTTGAGGCCATGGTGTGTCTGGGGCCTTAGGAGCCACAGGGGTCCAACCCCACACTACCCTCCCACACACTCTTTCCACGACCATGGCTATACTGGCCCCTTCAAAATTTTCTTGGGGAGGTTCACTGTCCCCTGGTGACATGGTTCTTGTGGGTGCACAGGTGTGGTGTGCAGTTAGGAGGGGCAGGCTCCTGCAGTTTTTAAAGTCAGAGAGTTACATGATCTCCAAAAATGGTTTAGCTAAGGTTATGGAGAGGAACGGGCAAGGTGCCCAATAACAGCGTAATTTATGCAGCTGCATTTGGTACAGTGAAGGCCTCCACACAAAGATGTCCTGTTCTGGGGTCGCCCATAAATTGGGGGTCTATGAATGGTTAGCTGTGAAGGAGTATCGGGGCCCTTTCTCTGTGGCTCCTCCAGAGGGGAGAGTCTGAAAGCTATTTCCCCCGTTAACTCAGCTGATTTGTGGGACGCTAATAGCCAATGTTGACGCAGACCTCTGTGCTCTTTTTTTTCCACTCGTCTCCTGGAGGGAATATCATGCCACTTTATCACATCGTTCCCACAGAGGCTGGAAAGTCAAGGCCTATGTGCTGGATAAGGCCTGTCTCGCTCACATCCACACTGGGTTAGATTAGAACCGCTGTCATCACTCTGCCAGCACAGAGATGTAGTATTTCCTCCAGATGAGGAGGACGTGGTCTTCACAGGGAGCACCAGTGTCAGAGACGTGTAGGTAAGACATCCCTGAACAATCACGGCAGAGGGAGTGTGTAGAATAATCTTTCCACTAAAGGTCTTTGTGAAGCATGTTAACCCTTAAAGCATAAACAAATAATTATTGACCTCACTGTATATATATAATCTAAAAAGAAAAATGTCCCTCAGACTGGGGCCCCACAGAAGATCTCTCCTCGTGGGTTATCAATGATGCTAAGAATGGTGAAGAATCAGCCCAGAACTATACGGGAGGAGCTGGTCAATGCTGTGAAGAGTGCGGGACCATCGTTTCCAAGGCTGCTATCAGTAATACACTAAAGGGGGTCGCACACCGGACGAGAAGCGCAGCGCCGGCTACGACTCAAGACGCTGTTCAAATTCCTACTGCCTTGTTTCAAATCGTTGTTAATTGTACCAAGATACCACTGCTGCCAATACTGTACAACTAACATTAGTTTAGAGCTTGAATAAAATGTAAACATATAGAAAAAATATGTAGCATGTTTTAGTAGAGCAAACAAATCATATTATAGAGTGTGGTCACTTTTAAATGCTGGTGGTGCTTTTACTCTAGTACTAGCATTAGACAGAGTCTACAATCAACACAAGTGGCTCAGGTAGTGCAGCTCATTCAGGATGGCACATTGATGCAAGCGGTGGCAAGAAGGTTTGCTGTGTCTGTCAGTCTCCAGAGCATGGAGGCACTACCAGGAGACAGGCCAGTAAAGCAGGAGACATGAAGGAGGCCGTTGAAGACCGCTACCTCCACTTTTGTGCAAAGAGGAACAGGAGAAGCACTGCCACAGCCCTGCAAAATGACCTCCAGCAGGCCACAAATGTGCATGTGTCTTCTCAAATGGTTAGAAACAGACTCCATGAGGGTGGTATGAGGGCCCGACATCCACAGGTAGGGGTTGTGCTTA
>JAUCMT010000043.1:5875069-5887246 GCA_032357475.1 Enteromius thamalakanensis | reverse complement strand
TTTAGTAAATAATTAGTTGATCATTAACTAATCACTTATGAATGCCTTGCAACTGAACGTTATTATAAAGTGTTACCATATAAGGAGCAAATTGCAACAACACATTTTTTTTTTAGTTTAAAAAGAAATTGTATTAAAGTACATTTTTAGGCCTCTCTCTACATTTGCAGTACACAACCATATTACAAGAGAAATAATCAGGAACTTACAAAGATGTTTTTAAGTCAACCCCCCCAAAAATAAGCACTTTAAATTGAGCTAACTGCATTTAATATACATTTGAAATCTAATTTTTACTTCATTGCAATTAACACGCAATTAAACACCCAAATCCACAACGTTCAGTTTACAATTTAATACATTATTTCCATAGTATCAGTAATATTATCAGAGTAAAATATGTTTTAACCCATCAGTATTTTAGTCAAAATGAATGTGCAAATGCCATTATATGTTGTCTTAATCAGGTAATTAAATTCTAATTAATTATAATTTCATAATATTATAATGCACTTAGCTTTTGCAGTAATGGGGCCGAGATTGTGAAATACCCCGCCACTATGCACATGTGACCCGGGACCATAAAACCAGTCATACGGGTCCATTTTTTTAAAATCAACTGAAAGCTGAATAAAAATGAGCTTTCTATTGATGTATGATTTGTATTCCATTGATGTATACATATTATATATAAGCACTGTGGGTAACCCTTGTGGTTCTTTTAGTAGTGCTATTATTAAATAATAAAAAAAACAGGATAATGTTTGGTTATTCGGTTAAACAAGGTTTCATTTTGGTTAATGTGACCACAAACAATAAGAAAGTGAAGGCACTTGCAACAATAATGCCAGCAACACCTAACAGCTCAATCACATTTAACGTAAGCGAATGCAAATGGTCCTACCAAATGTGATCTTTCCTTTGTCTTGACAATCAATGGCTCTGAAAAGGTAGCAAACCGCAAAATCTCCAATTCCCAGAGCGGTTTTCAGAATGACAGCCAACTCATCTTCTACAACCGCTCCATCCTCCTGTGCTTCAAACATCTGGACAGAAGACAGTATTTTAAAGTTCATGACAAAAGAACATCTGTCTTAAACAGAAAAAAGTGAGATGATGACAAACTCAAGCTTGTCTGTTTAAAAACACAACTCACCCTGAACGCCAGTTTAATGGTCTCCAGATATCTGAAAGGTCTACAGACCACAGACAGGGCGATGACATATTCTCTCACGTCCATCTTCCCGTGCTAGAAACAAAACATTTAAAATGTCATCACAATCAGACATCCTGAAAACACATAACTGATGTGCTTGATAGGCAGTGTTTTCTGTTCTGTAATGATGTAATCAAGACGTTTTGATAAATGTTTAACCTCCTCAAAAAGTGAGAAGATGTCCTGTACTGCTTCTGTCACGGGTTGTTTGAGGTACTGAGAAAATCCCTCCACGTCCAGTTTGTTTCCACAAAGTTTACGAGCCCTAGACGCTTCGTCATGCAGGACTTCATCAGTGACCCCCGTCTTCAAGCTGAGAAACAAAACAAATTCAAATGTGCAAACACCTGGTGAAAATAATAAAATATGCGATATAGCACTCAATCCCTGTGTTGCCCAATGAACTATAACAATCTTTGATTTTTTTTTGTACACTCGCATTTCTTGGTAGTAGTTAAAAAAACAACACCACATTTTTCACAAGGTTTTTAGTGAGCTACTGTCTTGATAGAAGAAAGCAAACTGGATCTAAACAGCACTGGGAGAGAAGTGGACGACCCAGAATAACAAGAGGACGAGAACATCAGGGTCTCTAGTTTGAGAAACAGACCCCTGACTGGAGCTCAGCTGGCAGCTGCATTGAACAGTGCACACTAAACAGAGGTTTCATCACCAACAGCGCAGAGATGACTATGAGATGCTGGGCTTTTAAGACTCTCAAAGAAAAAGACACATCTGACAAAAAAAACCAAAAAGCAGCAAGATGGGCACAAAGAACAAAAGACTGAATGCTACAAGACTACAAAAGAGTATTATAGATTGATGAATCCATGTTTGAGATGCTGCTGCTGTGGGAACAGTTTGAAGAAGCATCCTACAGTCCAACAACACGGGAAACACTGCAGAACTCATGATAAAACTCAAACTGAGTTTAAAGAAAGTCATATCTGGTAACAGAAATAGAAACGCACACATATATGCAAATAATATATATATATTTTACTAGTTAGATGTTTAGGGTATATTTGTATCTATTATACCCCTGGTTTCACAGACAAGGCTAGTCTCAGACTAGATTGCATGTTTGAACGGTCTCAGATGAAAACAATATATAATATATGTAATACTTTCTTTTAAAGCATTCTTGTAAAAGTTGCTTAATGGGGCAGTCGTGGCCTAATGGATAGTTTGGGTTTGTAACCCAAAGGTTGTGCGCTCGAGTCCAGGGATTGTGGGTGGAGTTAGTGAATAACCAGCGCCCTATCCGCCTCGACTGAGGTGAGACCCTTAAGCAAGGCACTGTTCCCCCAACTGCTGCCCGGGCGCTCACTGCTCCCGGTGTGTGTTTACGGTGTGTGTGTGTGGTTGATCACTTCTCACTGCTGTGTGTGTGCACTTGGATGGGTTAAATGCAGAGCCCAAATTCCTAGTATGGGAATCCATACCTGGCCACAAATCACTAAAACTAATTTAACTAATGCTTAGTCCTGGCTTAAGCTAAGACCCGTTTGTGAAACTGGGCCATTAAGTAATATCTTTAAGCAACAATGTATTAAATTGATCAAAAAAGTGACAGTAAAGACATTTATAATGTTACAAACGATTAAGGATAATCTAAATAAGGACAGCTGTCTATGTTGGCAAATGGTGTGAGATGGTTATGTTGGTATTTGGTACTGTAGACCACACCATTTCATTGTAGAAAATAAAAGGCAGTTGGGTTTGCTGAGAAACTTCTTACTTGGGTTCAGTCCTGTCTTGACGATTGTAACTCATACAAAATATTGTGTTTACCAACCATATTTTTCTTTCTGGTCATAGAATTTTTTTTTCCATTATCTTAGACAAGAAACAGGCCTATGATTAACCATAATCTAACTCGCATCCCTTTTTATTATCATTTATTACTTTCACTATTATAAAAACTTTTTCAGTTTTTTTATTTTTTTTTACATTTTCAGTAACTGGTCTTAAAAAGAATCCTGAACATTTCCACGTTGCCCATAAAAAGACTGCCCCACCTTTTAATTATAATTATCAGGCCATCCTGGAATTTGATTACTTTATTATTATTATTATTATTATTATTATAATTATAAAAATTTTTTAGCTAACAATATAAAATAATGCTTAAAAAGCTTCAACAATCTTAACCTTCAGGAACGATAAAATCACATTTTGGAACATTTCAAGCTGCAGGTTATTTAAAATAGATTGAATATAAAGCTTAAATTCAAACTTAAAAAGTAGTGTACGGCTGTAATTACGCACACATATTTACCAATACAAATATTTTTACCATTTAAAATAATAGGTTTCTATTTTAATATACTTTAACGATAACAGAAATCACAGAATCACATAAATAAATAATATTTTAATTACAGCAAAGCCATCTTTCAAACGCTCATAGATGGTATTTCTTCTTCATATTCACTAGAGGGCACCATATTCACTACCAGACGAATTTAAACAAATCCAACTCAATCCTCAGCTTCTGAGGATTCGTGTTTAACTTTCTCTAATGCTAGCAGGCAGAGGGCTGCGTGTGATTTTATCAGTCAGCACAGCGCTGCTCATACTGAACGTAAGGATTCTTTATGGTGTGGCTCTGCTGAAGTATTGTAGATCAATACTATGACATATAGAGGCGAGCGGTGATGACAGATTCACCCAGTGACCAAACCAACACCTTTTTACCCTGAGACATCTAAACTGTTCTTCACTCTTACAACCTACTTAACTCAGACGCCCAATAAAAACCTGAGAACTGATTCTTTCATCCTAGAAAATGAGAGATCAAGTCTATTATTTCAAAAGACCATCCCAGCCTGCTGGCCTCCAAGCCACCCACAGACTACCCTAAGTACAAGCTACCGAGATCATCTGAAGCACACTGCACAGAACAGCTCTCTCGGTCTAACAAGCACTAATCTGGCAGACCGACTTCCAGAAACTACAGGAAAGAAACTTTCCACTGGCTTTCTTCCTGTTGTTCTCGTAAAGAAGCCTGGTCTGATCAACTGTCATTCCTTAGTCACTCACCAACTCAGGACATCCTCATGATAACAGATAACAAATTATGTTATTAAAGTGCCCCATTATGAATTGACGATCTTTATATGACCTTTCACGCAGTGTGTAACACAGCTTTAAGTGAATCAAAACATCCTGCAAAGTATTCAATCTGAAAGTGCACCGTGTAGAAAGTGCAATGATCGTTAAATGAACTGTCTGGAAGTCATTAAACAAATAAATAAATCAATATTATAACAAAATGAAAGTGTTTTTTGACCTTAAATGCATGTCAACCTGTTTTTGCAGACTCCCAAAATCTAAATTTAAATCTTTCAGAACCCTTAATAGGGACGCTTTAAAGTTGTTTACAAGGTGCTGTGTTGTTAAGGCATTTCCTGCTTTGCTTCCTTTTTTCTGTCTATCTAAGAGCTTCTTAAAAACCTCAACAAATTCCTAGTGTATTTGCGCATATAACCGATTCTGATCTTTTGGACTAAAATCATCATAAATGTTCTCTCACTTTCGATTAATTCAATGTTTAAATTTTTATGCGCTGAATAAACATTTTCTTTAAAAAAAAAAAATCATACCATTACCAAATTTTTTATCAGTAATTATCAATGTGACTACTGCACTACTCACCCTAAACATCGTACTAGTCTGGCAAACTCCAGCAAACAGGTATGTCTGGGCAACCGCAGAGGGCCTTTGGCCATAGCAAGCTGACAGTCCTCAAAGGAGTAATCTATAATGGGCAACCCAAGCGCCCTATGGAGAAAAAACACAATACTGATTACAGTCCTGACACTTGGGCCTTTCAAGAGGAAAAATGTAAAGCCAAACAAACAGGCTTTAAATTTATTTTTATCAGTATGAAACAGAAATATTATCAAAATCTGTCACAACACTTTGTTCTTTATTATCCACTCACTTAGACATGATGCGTCTCACATTGTTGGCGAACAGGGCTGGATCCTTCTTTTCCTCCTCTGATGGGGTGTACGTAGGAAGATACTTGACAGAAATGTATCATCAAAACTGATTTGTGCATATTTACAGTACAGTGCTGATATTGTTAACTAATACTAAAAATAAAAAAAAAATAAAAATATTTTAGGTATAAAATAAAATTTAATAAAGGTAAAGAATTAAATTCAAATAATAATAGATCTGAAATTAGATCAAATCAGATGATTAAAATTAGAGTATATTGATTAAATGCATACATTAAAATAATTTAATTAAAAAAAAATTATAATAATAAATTACAATGAAAAAGGTACAATGACTACAACCTAAACTGAAAATACAAAATAAAATCTTTACATTTAGTGCTGGCCAACAATTCACATCCAAAATAAAAAAAAAGTTTTTTACATAATATGTGTGTGTGTGCGCGCCTATATTTTCATTTATTTATATTTACATGTACATATATATATTTATATAAATTTAATTTATATTTTATATAAAAATACATATTTTATAAACATAACATTTTTCCTAAATATATACAGTGGATGAATGTGTGTGTATTTATATATACACTTAATAAATACACATAGAACACTGATTGTTGCCCAAACTCTAAAAATAGAATAAAAATATAATGTTATTAAAGGCCGGGACAAACCAAGCGGAGCAGTGCAAGGATGTTGAATCTGTGTCGGGACCATCTGGGAAAGTGAGAACTCTGATTGGATGCCTAGTTTTGCGAATCATTCAGTGCCGGAGAATTAAAGCAAAAGTGGTGAAAACGAGTAAGTAAATGAAGGTGGCACAAACGGAATAGTTGTAATGTTACGTGACCTTACCCAAGCATTCCAATATGTGAGCCGTTTAAAATGAAGAAGCTTAATAATGTAAATGACATTCAAAATGTGAAGCAAGCACTGCTTTGTTTATGTATCATACATCTGCATTCCTCTTGTATTTATTTGTTCAGGTTTCTCGGTTTGAACTATGAATATTTACTATTGATAACTGCAGATATAGACCGCTAACTCATCTCACGCCGGTGCAGAATGCACTTGTTTAGTGTGCCTGGGCTGTAGTCTGTGTGGTGTTTCGGCGCAGCTTTTTGTGTCCGATGCTGCAGACGTGAGGCGACAACACTTCACCACTAGTTGGTTGACATCGGTCTGGTGTGTCCCGGCCTTAAGGTGTATGAGTAATAATAAAATAACATGATATGTATACCACAATGCAAGTTCTCACCTCTATCTCTACAGAGTTATGTAGCTGACATAATGTGAGCCATAGAATCTTAAACCTGAAAAAGATAATGGAATTGAATTTTAATTCACAAATATATAGAAGCACAAATAGTCCATTATTACACACCCCCTTCATTGCATGGACCAAAAAAAAATATTATGGGAACTAAAACTGTGAATTCTGACGTTCCTCAAAATATATTTGTGTTTACCAGAACAAAAGCTAAATGTGTGTGAATAAATAATGACCATTTTTGTTTTTGGGTTACTATCCCTTTAAGTAAACTCAAGAGACTCACGCTCCAGGCCCTTGCCACGTCCATGAGATTGTATCCTGTCAATGAAGCGAGAAGAGAAAGAAGGCAATGAATAGGCTTGGCATCTCAAACAGGGTTATAGTGCCCGTATCCTCCCTAGCAACTAACTATCCCGCACACACACCTAACCTAAACACTTGAACTTGACCTTGCTCCTCTGACAGCACAACCTTCACTCTAAGTCCACTAAGAGATTGCTGGGCTTGTATTATTCATGAGAGAAGGAAACAAAGACATAACAGACAGACAGATGGTTCTGACAGTGGAAAGAAAAGCATAACTGTAAAATAAATTTACAGTTTTAATGAATGGAGACACACAGCTGCAGAGAGCAAGTATGAATGTAAGACACTCCCTGTTTGGGTGTATAGAGCCTATTCTTACCATCTCATTAGGATACCGCAACACCACAGGCTGCACAGGAACTCCAGGGATAAACGCACCTGCAGCAGAGGAGGGACAAAAGGATAGCATAGAGTGAGAATGAGAGGACTAGTGCTTTGACCTGGTTCCTCTTGGAGGGCTGGGTGTGGCATTAAAACTATAGCCTGTGCTGAAACATGAGCCTTCTGCTTGACTCTGGGTGTGTTAACTGAAGTCTACAAATCCAATGACCTCATCCAACTTAATTGTTTTAATGTTCAGAAATGATGGGAAACAAATTATTTGCATAACACTCAAGCTTAATAAAAAGATGCAGCATAACAAAATGAATATTATTATATCAGTTAGATACAGTCGGTGTATACATATATAAATACACAAATATGCATGTTTATTTTTTTCATGGAAATGTTTTTATATATTAAATTATTTATTTGTAATATAAACTATATGAATATCTATATAGATCGATATAGTAAATACATGCAAATATCTTAGAAAATATGCTGTATGTATGTGTATATAAAAAAAATTAAATACACATAGATTACACCTATATATGCTGCAAACAAAAATATTTATTTTGGATGCAATTAATTGCTTAACAGCAGAAGATAATATATATATATGCAATCTTTGTAATTATGTTTTGGCCAGAATATTTGAAAAGTATTGCACAATAATTTTTTTTTTAATCTCTTTTATGTTTCACTGAAATAAAAAATAAAAAAACATTTATGTTTTAAGCAACATATGAACGAGTGGATGAGGTTATATTTTGGGATGAACTATCCCTTATCAGAACTCCTAACTGAGTTAACAACAGCAGTCTCAGCAGAGAGTTTCTCTCTCTGTGCCAGTCAGCTCTCATCACTACTGGGAAGGTGTAGAAAGACGAGAGATGCCCTTCAGCATACGAACAACTCCTCATTACATGCTGCTAATAGAAACTGCCCAATCTATCCCCAAAGACTAAACTGACTCACCGAACTCAACCCAAGTTTTAGAGCAAGTGAAAAAATGCAAAAATACAAATCACCCATCATTCATTTGCATCTTTCACCATTGAGGTTCTGAGCAGCTACTGTACGTGACTAAAGCTTGTGTCCATATGTCTGTGCTTTTAGGGAGACCAGAACTACCGTACATAAATGCTAAATGCACCATGGTTTTGCATAAACAGCTTTTTTGTCTTTTAAGTGTATAGATTGTACAAAAAAAAGGAAAAAGAAAAACTAGGCTGATTTAAATTAAGTTTTATTATTATTATTATTATTATGTAATTTGATTATTATTTTAATTGCAATTATTACTTTTATTATTATTATCATTATTAAATTGTATTACAAAAATTGCATACAAACTGTAATTGCAATTATTATTTAATTGTATCATAATAATTTAATTAAGTAAATATCACTATCATACTAATAAACTGACATATTTCATAATACTATTGAACTGTAAAATTGTATGAATATTAATAATACATATTTATACAATAAAAAAAAAAAATCTAAAGAAACCTCACCATACTATTGAACTGTACAATACTGAATAACAATAATAATAATACAAATAAAAATGATATAGTGTAATTTAACACTTAAATCAAACATTTACAAAAATGTTCCCCTTTGCTTTGCTTCCAAAAGATTAAACAAAGCTTTTATTTTGATCGAAATCCATAAGGACAGATGTATACACCAGTCTTTTTATACAATTCTTTTTTATTTAACCAAATTGCATTCTCAGGCATTTGCATTT
Organism: Enteromius thamalakanensis; assembly: GCA_032357475.1. Taxonomy (NCBI): domain Eukaryota; kingdom Metazoa; phylum Chordata; class Actinopteri; order Cypriniformes; family Cyprinidae; genus Enteromius; species Enteromius thamalakanensis. Next base: position 5,878,328 of record JAUCMT010000043.1, on the reverse strand, counting down.
GGTGGAATTTGGAGAACTAATGTTTAGGCCTTGCCTATAAACATTAGTGAGCATGTTCAAAAAGCACCAGATTTGTCTATACACATCCAGACTTAGTATCTGGACTGTTTTTTGTTTTGGAAGAGCAATCTGGCAGCACACCACCACAGCCAATGTTGTGTGGGACCGTGAGAGCTCCAGTATTAAAGGTTGCAGAGAGAAAAGTGAGATAGCCAGACAAGAGAAAACATGCAGACGATGGAGAGAGGAGGGGTGAGGATTAGAGGAACAGAGCCGATTCAATGACTGACAGAGGAGAGGGGGATTTGAGCAGAAAAGACCATCACAATCCACTGCGTACACAGGAAGAGGAAGCCAATCACCAGATCTGTCAGCTCTGTGAACCATGATGGGCCTCAGATTAGAAAGGGTACAAAGAGAGAGCAAACACCAAAGAGCACACATATAAAACTTTCCCCAAACTTTCCTAAGATAGCTTCAAAAAAAGAAAAAAAAAAGTCCCATAAACAGGTTTTTGGGCATGGGAAGTGTGTTTAGTCAGCAGATATTAGAGGTGGGCACATACCGGGCTTAAACGCGATGAGACAGGATCTATTGGTGCATGTGCCCTCCGGGAATATCATGATCTGAAAACAGCCCACAGTCAGAGGAAATACCAATACCAGTAGCATAAACATATGTTTGGACACCTATACTGTATGAATGTTATTACATTAGATGTAAAATATCAGAAGTGTGTGCATTACCTGAGGCCATTCTCCATCAGAACAAGCTCTGCGTTTGATCTCCTCAACAGTCTTCCTCCGAGAGTCCTGATCCGAGCGGGACACAAACACAGGCCGAATGAATTTGATAAGAGCTACAAAAGGAGAAAAAGTGAAAGGTGGGGTACGAGAGAGGGATGGAGAGAGAGAGAGCAACAAATATAGATTTTAAAAAGAAGGATTAATAGCTTTAGTAGGCAAGTCACATCTTGAATAATGCTGGGATTATAAATTGAGATTTATAATAAATTATAATTATTATAATTAACAGGTCATCTGCACAAACAAATCCAAGTTTTCTTTTTTAAATGACAAATAGATCTTCTCTTGATGCCAGTTAAGCTGTTCTCATGGAACTGGGAGAAAGATTATTAGCAGATCAAACTTTCTTCATCAGTATGACACATTTCATATGAATATGCATTCCACATAGAAATGAATATGCATTCAAAAGACAAATGAGATGATTTACTAATGGAAAAGTTCAAAAGTTTGGGATAAGTAAGATTTTAGAGATTAAAGAGATTAATACTTGTATTTAGTATAGATGCCTTAAACTGGGCAAAAGTGACAGTAAGCACATTTATGATGTTACACAGGATTTGGAATACATTTTGTTCTTTTGAACTTTTTATTCATTAAATAATGCTGAAAACAATTCCACAAAAATATTAAAAAAGCACAAAAACTTATTTTAAACTGTAAATATATAAGAAAATAAAAGCATAAGGGACTTCTTTCAGAAACATAAAATATCTTACAGACCACAAACTTTTTAACAACAGTGTAGCCTTTAACTTAAAGAGGAAAAACAAATCCAACCACAGCTCAATTAATCAAAGGCAAGGTAGCTCAAAATTTAACTATATATTTTTTTAAAAACTCACTGCCCCAGACTGGGATGTCTTTACTCTCAGCCTTCATCACTATAGAGTCCATGGTCATGGTGACGGGGATGGCGTCAAAGTAGGATGAGTGAGGGGCCATTGTGAGGATGGGTGCTTCACTGGGCAGAGCCGGCCGGCCCTTCACACGGACCCAGTGAAAGCCTCCAGAAAACCACATGGCTCTCATGATGGCCTTTAGGACCAGATCTATCAGCCTGAGAAACAGAGAAACAGAGATAGAATGTTGCCTGCTTCCTGACATTTTGCGCTAATTTAATTGCCTTCACATGCAACTGACTATGGTCCATATCAGACAGCATTTAAGGTCAATGTGAAACTGTACCAAAAGCTGTATTCATTCACTAGTGAGATGGATTTCTGAATGAGACTGGATATGTAAAAAAAGCGCCCGGTACTTTAATACAATGAATCTCTAAGACTATTTTACTATATGACATCTATGGCATTTGTATTCAGAGACTAGGTAACTGTTAAAACATCTTTAGCGGATGCTTAAAATTAAGCAATAAACTAGTTAATCCTTAGCTTTCTACATGGACTAAACATTAACAACACTAGAAAATGTTTATAAGCCCTGCTGGCTCACGATCACTCACTGAAACACCCTCTCAAACATGCACAGTAGCAAAAGAAAAGTATTTCTGTGACCTGTGCCCCTCCAAATGTTGGTAACTTAGCTTATCTGTTCAAACTTACACTGTGGATAAAGACAAAAACCTCTCCTCTCCACCCTCACATGAATAAACCCATGCACAACGGGATACAGAAAGAAACACACAGTTAGAGAATCTGACAAGCCCTGCTGGAAGCGATCAGGTGATAGTGGAATAGACGGTGTGAATGGAGCAGTGTGTGTGTGTGTGTGTGTGTGCCACACATATGACAGACATACAATACAGTGCTCTTATTTTTAGCAGGGTAAAATAACAAAGAAGAGCGAGCTCTCCAATATCTGAGAATAATTAGACTACGGCTTTGTTCTAAACTCCAGTAACTTCTAACTACATAAGCGATTGAAAATATTCTGTGATCACCAAAGGATTCGATGACAGCATGTTTCACCTGATAAGGAGGCAGAATAATTGGACGCAGAGCAAGAGGCTACATTTTGCGAAGCTAACAACTGTTTGTTATATAGGGCTAGGATTGACAACATTCAACAACCGATCTGATAATGGTTCATCACTTTAAGAGACTTAGTTTAGTAACCATGCTGGGATGCGTGCGCTTATAATCCGTAACATATATCAAAAATATTGGCACACAGCCACATCACTCTTAAAACAGTTTGGAAGCAGTTAATAAATAATAAATTGATGCATGTTGTGAGCCAATAATTTGTAGAGATCTACCAGAATCAGCTGCCATGATAAACACCTGATTTGTAAGGAGACATCTGATGGCCAAACTACATCAGAATTCACAAACGGGAAAAATCCCCGGCCGATTTTAAGAAATCATGTATATTTTTTAGTGGTGCAACGGATCACAAACCTCACGGTTCGGATCGTATCACGGATTTTGAGTCACGGATCGGATCAATTTTCGGATCAGCAAAAAGGGGAGGAGTCAAATCTAATTTGCTTC
>JAUCMT010000043.1:5863750-5874969 GCA_032357475.1 Enteromius thamalakanensis | reverse complement strand
AAAAAAATCCGCGGATCACGTGCGTTCCGAACCATGGGTACGTACGGATCACGGATCAACCGCGATCCGTTGCACCCCTAATATTTTTAAAATAACGAAAATCTTTTAAATAGTTTTCCATTTTTATTTGATATACCAAGGTTGAGTCGTTAATCTTGACACCTCAGTATCACAATTTTAACAGATGGTGTCAACAGAAATAAACAAGATAATTAATAAATGAAAGATAAAATGTAAGCCATGTTTTAACTTTATTAAATATATTTCAATTAGTATAAAAAGTTTTTTTTTTTTTTTTTTTTTAAGATTTTGTTGACCGATTGGATAAAACACACTTAAAAAGGTCAGAGGGACTCAAATCATACCGGCTTTGTGGAATGACTCCTTAATCATGGTTTCAAACTGTATCATGAAGCTAATCTTGCAAGTTTCTGCACTCACACTTATCTATACTTAAATTCAGCGTTCACTGTAGCTCATGTTGCCTTAAATCTTGAACTGAAAATAACGATGCAGTGTAACATTTCTGATATGTCACTCACCACCTCCACCAGGACAGAGGTTCAACTGCATCCTCTGAACAGCCAACGGTAGCCACAAACGCAAAGGGCCAGGCCAGCAACATCATGAACGCAGCAAAGAGCAGACGAACAGGGAACAGTGTCACGGTCATCACTGCTATCTATGAGAGAGAGAGAAAGAGGTAACCAGAGGTTAAAATCCCAAATATTTTCATGTTAATCCAGAATTTGCCAGTATAGCAGTGCTGTGGGGCTGGAAAACAAAGACAACATGTGAGGTATGAGCGTCATTTACAGAAAGAAATAGAAGGGAGAACAAAAATGTGCAGCGTGATCACATTATATTTTGCTCCGGTGTGCAATACTCAAAGGCAAATTCAAATTTGGCAAAACAGAACCATCAAGATTTAAATAAAAGACTGTTGATGTAATAAGTAATCAAAAGCGTAGTGTTTCAAATGATTAAGAGAAAGAGTATGAAGATTTTATGTCAAGTAAGTATGTAAGTGGTTAAAATATCTTTATAGTTAATGATTTAAAGTTTACTTCAAAGCTGACTAAAAAGAATGAAGCAGCCTGGGGCTTCCTTTATAAAATGCATGTATGAACAGATTTGAGATTTGATCATAAAATCCATGGAATTCAGATGACTTTGCAAAGAGTAAAAAGGCAATAAATGATCATAAGAATGATTTGATTCAGAATTTTGTCCAATTGAGATTGTGCGCTTAAGTAGGTTTTAAAGAAAACCTACTTTAACAGAATATTCTTTGACCAAAACGAAGCAGTTTTGGAAGTTGGGAATTCACATGTAATGCATTAAACAGGTGCGTAAAAAGAAACAAATGTGTATGCTGAAAGAGGTTCATTTCATTCATTTCATTGCAGCAGTTTTTATAAATTCGTATTCAAATCATACAAAACACAAAAACACAAAAGGTAAACCTGAATTTAAAGTCTAGAGTAATAAAAAACAGCAACAATATCTATCAATTCTATTGATTTGGTTTTGCTTTTAAAAATTGCTGTAAATTTTAATTAATCCATTTAAAAGAAAATAAAGAAAAAAATAGAAAAACCTGAACTATACAAACATACTCTTGTATTTCAAAATAAAAACATGGAAACATTATTTTGTGCATATAGACATTTTATAAATAGCACAGAACTAATTTACAAGAAAATCTAATTATGTTTTAGCGGTGTCAGAATTAGACACATACAGCGAGCCATTCATGACTGAATGAAGAACCACAAGGATGTCACATGTCATGCTTCTATAGGCAGCTAAGCAAAAAAACTGATCAGATAAGAGGGACATAAGAAAGAACATCAAATAAGGAAGAGAAGGAAAAAAAAAAAAAAAGAAGCCAAATGATGCCTCATTTTTTTCTCCCATCAGAGAGAGTATTTAAAAGCAGAAGGATCATGATATCTGATATGGACTGTTATCAAAACATTATACAGTAACAGTTTTCTGCTCCAAATAAATATATGGTTAATTCAAACTTATATCAACTTATATATACACAAATATCAACAAATTTCCACAATTTCCTAATTTAATCACTCCAGTATACCAGACATGTCTCAATTGTACACCAGTTACTCATGCGATAAATCTTCCAAGGGGAAAGATCAGGTTTGCTTCAGCGTATCTCTAATGACCTCTTGGCCACACATATCTCATGTTCCCATCAACGGTTTAGATCTACTGACTACTGAACATTCTGACTTAAACCTCATTTTCTGTAGATGACATGCAACATTTGGAATCCCAGAGACTATAATACAGTTTATATAAAAAAAAATAAAATAAAAAAGTAATATTGATTTTTTTTCCCCCATTTAAATTCTCGTTATGTTCCTCTGACCTAAGGTTTAACACTTAACCACAAAACAGCTTTGACAAGTCATTATTATCCTAAACAGATGTGACTTCAGTTTAAGGATCATTTGCCTCAAGCATAAGTATATTTTAATCAAATATTAATAATAAAATAAAAATTCTAAAGTGTACTGCTAGTGTTTAAACCTACATTGTTTGAATTTATGGTTAAACTATGTTTTGTTTTTTTAAATTTAAAAAGGCTATTGAAATACTATTTTTGACTTCCTGCTTCAAAATATAATTGAATGTGTGAAATAATATAATTAGCAATAAATTACATATAATATTATTTATTACTCTAATCTGGGGTCACAATAACATAAAATACATGGTCTCTGTTAAAAGCCAAACCTTGTCCTTGAGGCCTTTCAGATCCTAAACAAGACAGCTAAACCTTTTCTGGAAATCTGTTTTCTGATTCTGGAAACAAGAGTATTTTCTCATGTTGTTTGCTTTCCTTTAAAAATAAAAACCGCTAAATAAATCCAGTTACAGAACATTAGTGCAAAGCTTTAACCAACACCTCATACATGATTAATCAGAGGGCTAAATTAGCAGTCTGGATATGTAAAACCCAAATTTGTTAACGCTTACAGCAACAACAACATAGAGGGTCAAACTTTGTTGATCCCAGCAAAAGACTAATGGAGATTTGTGGCCAGTTTGTCACAAGAAGCAACAAACAAAGCAAAATAATGGAATGAGCTTACATTAAAGCCCAGAATGGTTTATGAATATTTAATGCCTAAGAGTATGCATTTCCAATTTCCAAGAAAAATCGAGTCATAACACAATTTCTTATCCAATACTCCATTGTAGAGCCTAGAACAAGGTTACTTCTCCAAGTTCCTTATTTCACAAATGACCCGTTTGACTGGATTGACACCAGTCTTGTAAGATTTACTGGCTGATGGCTATAACAGCACTGGTTAAGGCTGTCGTGGTGAGATCAGAGCTGGAGTGGTGCGTCTCTCTGAGTGCGGTGATTAAATGTGGATGGGCTCACCCGACGGCTCCATTAGGAGTAGATGAACTGTGGGTGGGGATGCGAGGCCCGTTTAGTGTTTATTTATTTATCTAGAGGCACTGTCAACACCTGCGGTCTGCCCTGACAGAGAGATTAAACTGATCTAGAGGCTGAGGCGATGGCTCTCTTGGGGAAAGGGAGGGAGCGAGAGAGAGCTAGAAGGAGGGGTAGCACTAGTGTAAAGTGTATTATGAGTGAAAGATTACATACCAAAGCAATTATTACCAACGAGATTAAAAACACCTCTCATGCTTTTTGAGCAAAGGAGGAGGAGCTAAAATCATTTGCTGAGAATAAGAATTATAACCCGGTCTTGACCTTCCCCTCCCCAATACACTGTATATTGTCACGGGAGTGAGAGGCACAGCCTTGATCCCAGCCTATGGGGTCCCGTTAACAGCCTCCCCCTCATGCCTAGTCTCCATCTGCTTCGGCCTGAGGGAGGATGAGGGGGATGTGCGGGTTAAGAAGGAGCTTCTTTAGCTGAATCTTTTAGCAGTGCTGTAAAAGAGCAGGAGGATGGTGCTGGTCTCTTTGAGGGGGGTTAAGAGCTACTTAGAGTCACAACGAAGCACATGCAAGAGTCTTCACCTTAAGAGTTATATGGCTTTTCCATGGAGTTCTGAGAGGTTTCTTCCTGCCTCAGGACTACCCTTAAAAGCTTAAGTATAGTTTGTTTTTCAATGCATATGTTAGGGTTAATGTATGCGTACGGTGTCCCTGATGTACTGATATATAATAGAGCATGACATCCTTAACCACACCCCTCGAACTGATGATGTTCACACTCAATTTTCAGTTAAAGGCATTTTATTATTTGCAATGCTCTTCTGATTGGACTTCCTGCAAGCACAATCAGTCCTCTACAAATAGTTCAGAATCCAGCAGCATGACTGGTCTTCAACAAGCCCAAAAGTGCCCAAGTTACACCTCTCTTTATCTCCTTGCTCCCGGTTGGAGTTCGCATCAAATTCAAGATATTGATGCTTGCTTATAGAATAGCCACAGGCTCAGCGCCCACCTACTTCCTCTCTCTATTACAAATCTACATCCCCTCCAGGAGCCTTAGATCTGTGAATGGATCGACGCCTCTTGATACCATCACAGCGAGGCTCAAAATCGCTCACCAGAACGTTCTCATTCATCGTTCCAAATGAACTGTTGGGTCTTTGGAAGGTGCAGAACACTTAAGGTATGCTCAAACCTGATCATCCACATTCTTGTTAACATGCCTACAGCTGATAACATGAAAGTTTATGCTGAAAAGAAGGTTTTGTGGATCATTCCAGAAGATCATTTAATGAATACAGAACCCAAATCTGCTTTGTATACACTGTTCAGAGAGAAGACAGCAGGAAGCTGTTGGATCATTCTTGGTTGTTCAGAAGACACGCAGTTTGTCATGTCACAGATATCTCAGTCATGCATGTTAACAAGGCAAATGACTCTTGTAAATTTATTAGTGAGCATCAGCTAAGAGCAATTCTCACTGAGAGCACTTCACAGCCTTGTACGGCTGAGGAGGTCCTCCAGATCCTGCTCAATCCTCATTCCCTTCGGATCACCATCAATCAAGATCTCTAACAACATAAGCTCTATGCTCACTACAGGGAAAATGCTAAGACTTACAGTGCCTCCAGGCAGCGTGACGTGACTGCTCTGATGTTACTGCTGATCACCTGGAGAGCAGTTACAGTGAAGAGAATTTTAGGAATTCTGCTTGGTTTGCCATACTTTCTCAAAGATGCATAACCATAAAAAGCATTAAAGGGACTCTTGTTGTTACATGTACATATAGTACGTGCCATGAAGAACAACAGAAACCCGAGCGAGCAAGCTTAATGCAAATGTTTGGTTTAGTGGCAGGAATTTTCAAGCCTACTCGTGATCACTCCATTGGTCTTCATTGATCTTGCCAGCTTGCCACTGCCACAGAGATTTCTAGAATGGATGTCTTAAAGAATATTTCAGCCAAAAATGAGAATTGGTTTAAGATTTACTCAACCTCAAAGTGATCGAAAATGTGTTTTTCTTTACACCTTAGTCGAACAGATGAGCAGAACTTTAACATTACATCACTTGCCCATCATTGGATCTTCTGCAGCGAATGAGTGGCATCAGAATATTAGTCCAAACATCACAATAAATACATCACAATAATCCACAAGTAATCCATTCCATCAGTTATCACCTGGTTAAATTGAGCTTGTAAAGAATCTATCAATACGTCTTTAACTTTAAACCATTAATGATGAGCCCTGTCCATAATACTGCTTTTTCCAGAGACAGTCATCTCGTCTGAATCAGGAGAGAAATCTGCAGAGATCAAGCACCCTTTTTAAGTAAAAATACCTTAATGTAATTATTTCTTATGAATGCACATCTTTTTATTATTATAATACTTGTAGATTATTGTGATGTTTTTATGGGCTGTTCAGAGGTCCCACTCATTTCAGCGAATCCATTGATGAGCAAGTGATGTCATGCTAAATTTCTTCTATTATCTTTGATGAACAAACTCACTCTATCTTGGATGGCCTGAGGGCCTAGTAAAATGTAAGGTTTTCTTTTGGTAAACTACTGCTTTGCTGCCCTCCTATTTACAAGAGTTTGCAAAGAAAGGGAATCACTTCTTAAGGTTTTTTAACTCAGCAAATAGGTTCAAATGCTATATATAGACAACATTGTGTTTCTTTATACTACTGTTGTTTAGAAAGCAGCCCGCTGGCCTGAGTATATTAAAGAGATCTTGCATAATACCACAATGGGCCATTTATCTTCGAATCTGATGCATATGGAAATCAGGTGAATCATCACAGCCTTAGACCTTTCAAACTGCTGTTGTGTAATAACTCTACATTAGAAAATAGCAGTAGGCTAACGTAGCCAAAAAAAGAATAGACACTTGGCTATTTCCTAGTAAACAATTATCTAACCAAGTCCGATTTATGTAGTGATCATACTATCCTCTTGAAGGGTCTCTCTAACTGCTGAAATGTGAGGATTCACTATTATCAGATCAATGGCTCTTGTCGATGTCCTGCCTGTTAGCAACTGATGTCTTTGCTTTCCAATCTCTCCCCCCAAAAAGAAGACCTGACAAGATTAAGATGACAGACAGGAAGAGCAGGTCTTTGAAACTCAGTTTTCTAATATCTCTCTTCTGTGAGTGACATTTGAGAAAAAAGTAGTAGTACTTCAGGTTTTCTGAGGGAAGTATCTACATGAGGGAAGCAGTGAAATGTTGCAGCCTACGTATATTGCAAGTTTCCTAAAAACCTTGAGCTGAATGAAGTTTACAATGACTTATACTACAAACAAAAAACCTCAACAACCCATTCATTAATCGCTCATGGAGCTGTATGAATACACATATCATAATCATGCTTCAGCTCCAACAAACACAAAAGCACTAACAGAGCTGCTTTAGGAGAAGCTATTCTATTATATGCCAAGAATTATATACTGTGCATTAAATACATGCAGGTTTTGTACTGATCAGCAATTCGGGTTTCTGAATTTCCATTCGTTTTCCAAAACTTCATTACAGATCATTAGTGAAAAAATAAAAAATATCACAAAATATTTTGTCATTTCCAGGTTTTCCAGGACCATGATGCAACAGCTAGTGCAATAAAGTGCCAGGAAATAATGATTTTCACGTAAATTACATCAGAATACCAATCAAAGAAGGTTTTGTTTAGTTTAAGTCACATAAAGAGGGGGGGAACACCACAGCTCATCTTATACTGCTTATCTTGACATTCAGCCTATATAAGAAATAAATAGCCAATGTATATGTGTATATATAGGCTATGTATAGGCTATCCTGGGACGTGAGGCAGGTAAAACAAGAACTTCTACTACTACTAATATTAAAATCAAACTATCTACACCTGCTCAAAGATTTGAACCTGCTGATTTAAGAACATGTTTTCTAACGTAACGTTACATGTTTTTTGGCAGACGATGACGCACGACAATACCGTGCTGTATAACGTGAAGCAGCAACATAACTTCTGCAAAGACATGGGGAAAAACCTAAACAGAGCGACGAAGTTACTTTACCTTGAGTTTCTGCAGAGGAGTAAATCTCAACTCGTGCACGAACGGATTTCTGAAGTGTGCAGAAACGCCCGCGTCTCCTCCATCCACCGCCGTGTGTAGTTTTCTGTTAGGGAACCTCATGCTGAAAGATTAAACATATATTTTTCAAAAGAAGCAAAGGTCTCTTGTAAAAGCGTCCACGCGGTGTTCCCCTTATTCACTAAAGAACTTTTCAAATTGCCTGCTCTTCTTCCGAGCGGGTTTGGGCCAGCTGTTGTTTGGCTTCGCTTTTGACGCTCTCCGCTCCTGTAAATTACCGAGCGATCAGCATCTTGCGTGGATTATTGTGCGCATGCGTGATCAACGCAGGTTGTGACATCACATCGGAGGTGTATTATAACCTAACTGAGCGAGCACTGGGTTTTTGTAAAGCCGTGGAATAGTTTCGAATAATTTAAGGATTTATTTGAAATGTTGAGTAAGCTAATTTAAATCATTGTTTGTTGTATATTTATTCTATTGTTGACCGACTTAACAGCTTTGACAGACATGTAAAAAAACAACTGAGAACTGTTGGTGTTTTTTTGTCAGCAGTGTCAGAAAGCTGTTTATTCCCGGCTCTATCGCCTTGAGAATCCGTTACATGCCTATTAATGTGCGCAGCGCACGTGCTTGAACCGCTGGGATCTTGTAAACATAACAACTTTCCAGAGCAGGCCACAGAATGGTGAGCATTCCTGTGTTCAGTGAACACTACTCACATAAAGACTAAAGGAAAATATAAAAAAGGAAAAAATATTATTTAACTTTGCCTATATAAAGCTTTTAAAAGTTTTCCTTTTATTTGCACATTTTCAAACCAGTTGTGGGACTCCCTTTTAAAATGTCTACATGAAATTATGAGAATATTGGTTCATGTTACAATATAATTTATAGATTCACAATAAGAAAATAATAAAAGGCATCTAAAGAAATAAGTATCGTCTGAACTCTCAGCAGTGCAGCATCGCCCCCTTCTGTACAAACGACGAACAGCACGAAGTCATGAAAACCAGGAAATGTCAGGGGGTTATTTTTGCTGTTATAGGCAAAAATCCATTACAAGGTTTTTTTTACATAGTTGTAACAAGCACATTTTTTATTATGTGTGCATTATTCATTAGCAAATCACTCTAAATTTGTATTTTTTAATAAGTACCTACTTAAAAAAATGTATGCGCTATGAATATTTTTCTATCGCTCTCATTTAATATATGAAAACATTATTTCTACACTATGTAGAATAGTATATTATAGTTTAATCTTTTTGTAAACCATGTTACTTTTGAATGTTCTTTGGTCATTCTGAAATATTTTTAAATATTAGACAAACATCCATTTAAAACATTTTGTATTAGAAAGGTATCTTGAATTATTTTGTTGTTGTGTTAACACTTTGAGAATATTAAAGACCAAATAACTTTAAAAAAATAAATATAAATAAATAAACTTTCTGGAAGAATGTTTGATCTTCGCCATAACTTTAAGAAAATCTTTCCTCCACTCAACTTTTGACCAAGAATTTCATTGGTCAGAGACTGTGGCATCCATGTGAATTATAGTTTTGTTTTATGTGTGCGTGTATGAATATTTTTATATTTTATTTATTAGCTGGATTCACTCAAGTTTCATTTTAAATTGTGATTTAAGAAAGGTAGCTTGAAAAGCTAAACATATAGGGCCGATTAATAAGCTTTGCTCATTTAGGACATTAAAGAATTTTTAGAAACATGTCTTACAAAAATGCATTATCTGTGAGCATTTTAAGACCAAACAATCGCAATTATGTATTTTAAAATATCTCAGTGCAAGCTTTTTATAAAATATGTGACCCTGGTCCACAAAAGCAGTTATAAGTATATATTATTCACAGGTATATTATTCATAGCACTAGTAAACAAAGTATTGTATGGGTCAAAATGATCATTTTTGTCTTTAATTTCAAGATCATTAGGATATTAAGTATTGTTCCATCAGATTTAGTAAATTTCTAACCATATCACTGTATTGCTAAGAACTTCATTTGGACAACTTTAAAAGGTGATTTTCTCAATATTTTTATATTTTATTAGGTTCCAGATATTCAAATAGTTGCATTTAAGCCAAATATTTTCCTATCCTAAAAACATACTGTAATGAAAAGCTTGTGTATTCAGCTTTTATATGATGTATATTATAAAAAATGTTCCTTTATGACTGTTTTGTGATCTAGGGTCATACATACACACATATACACTATATATATATATATAAAACAGATGTGAAGAATTCACAAAATCTTTTTTTCAGATGAGGATGTCAAAATGTATTGTGTTATTTATTTTGTATATCTTTACATGCTCAGTACACCATTCAAGTGATTCTCGCGTCGTCTTTGAGAAACAGTCAGTGGCCGGGAAGCACACATTAAGATCTCAATGCATTCACCCCTGCCGTTGCTTGTGTCTGGGGTGAGATTTACAAAAAACAAACAGCCTTCCTCGGCGGCGGGCGAAAAAGCAGTCTTTACAGCGTCTTTTGAGAGCTGTTTTAGTCTTCATGCCAGTAGATGGTTGAACACACAGGAGCTGCTGGGATCGTCCAAGCAACGGTGAGAGGAATGCTGTGTGTGGCTCGTACACTGGGCTCATGACTCCTCTGAATCGCGCTGCTGCTGCTGTGATGGTGGACATGCATCTCTGTGCACCTACTGCAGGTAAGAAGCCGAAACCTGCACATCTGGCAGCTTGGGCCAACTGCCGCGTCAAAGAACCAACAAGACAGGGGAGCAGCAGCGGTGCCATGGCGTCAACACCTAGTGAAAATAAATCAAACATGCACCATTCAGGTGTATTAACTTTTAAATTCCCTCAATTCAGATTCTTAAACTTAGACATGCGAGTTAATTCAAACATCCAGAATCATTCAAACTATGCTAAAGTTTTGACACAAAATCTGTGTGTTTGTGTGTGTATATACACATATACACACATAACAGGTAATATCTAGCATAGGTGACAGTGAATTGACAAAGCTATATATATATATAATCATTTTTATGTACACACCTCTAAATATAATGGTACTGTTTCTGTAAAATGCATACATTTTAGATTTTATGTATTTTTTGAATATGTTTTTCTAATTTAATATACAGTAACGTTACTGAATTATAGTCTGAGGACTGGTGCAGTGTGTGTGTGTTTGTTTTTTTTGTGCATAATAAACATTTAAACATTACGAACATTATGGTGCTCGCTCCCGATTAATCTGTTGTTTTAAAAACTAATAGCATTTTGTATCATGTGTAAGGTATCAGTGTTAGTTATCAGTTAATACCACTAACGTTAGCATTTATTTTATAATTTATTTTCATTTATTATTTTTAGACGTCTTTGCTCGTATTCAGAGCCAGCATGCATTCTTTTTAAGCGCCAGCCGTTAGCTGCACAAATTTTCAACACTATGATTACAGTCAGACAAAAATGCATCACATACCTGTCTAAAAATCCCAATAAAAACGCTTAAATAAGCAAATAATTTGATCCAAAACCATCAACGTGAAAGAAACACGCTTTAGACTGACGGAAACTCTATGACTTCCTGTGACGTAATGACTTTGAAGAAAGTCATAACGCACCACTGATCTATATATAATGACTGGATCGCTCATTGCGTTCTAAACTGCCGTCAGCCAGTGAAGCCACCGGAAGTG
>JAUCMT010000043.1:5851479-5863650 GCA_032357475.1 Enteromius thamalakanensis | reverse complement strand
GAATACCAATATGGCGGCGCAGTGGCTTCACTTCTATGACGTCATGAGCTATCCAGTCATTCTATATAGATCAGTGTAACGCACGCTTTTTCTTCTTCTTCTTTTTATGACGGGTGGCAACTGGAATTTAAGGTGCATATCCGCCACCTACTGTGCTGGAGTGTGGGCCAAAAATATAGACATCTTATCCCAAATAATATATATATATTTATAAATATAAAAAAAAACCTTAATAATAACTTCACCAATTAATTAAATCCTTTTTATTAAACCAGTTTCTTTTAAAAAGTTAAACTTCCATACTCAATTACTGATCTTATTAAAGATCATATATCCCCAGATATATAAGCCTTAAGGCTCCTTTACTAGAACCCCACTCTGTCCCAGTCAAGCACCTCATTATATTTAAAATCTTCTTACACTTTTTCTCTACTTTCCTTCCCTGCTCTGCCCAAGTTAATTTAGAATCAAACGTTACCCCTAAAAACCGAAAGGAATTTACCTGCTCAATTTGATTTCCATACAATAAGATCTTAGCATCTTTATCCCTCTTTTGAGTAAAAACCATCATCTTTGTCTTTTCCACTGAGAATTTAAAACCCCATGAATAAGACCATTCTTCAATCAAACCTAATGCTTCCAGTATCTTCTCTTGAATTAAAATTAAGCTCTTGCCACTTTTAGTACAATTACTAAAACCTTTACTGAAACTTGTAGATGGCTGTTCTGTTACAAAAAGTAACGAGTTTTTGTTTTCTTCTTCTTTTAAATACAGTTGCAAATGTAAAATGTTTACGCACAAATAAAGGAAATATATATTAATCCCTCTCGACCAGCAGGGGTCAGCAGAGACACGGATCCATCATACAGCACAGCAAAGACTGCTGGGTAATAATCACGGGCAAACATGGCAGCCTCCCTTCCTAAGATTTTGTCCTTCGGTAAAAATACGAAGGCTTTGCTCAATGGCTTGAGGTTATCCGCAGCTCCAGCCCAGCAATACAGCCTCCAAGTTTCTAATTATGGAGAAAAAATTACTCACACAGGACAGGTGAGACACCGTTTAACGCGCGTCTGTTCATCTCCGTTAGCAGATTAGTTGTGAGAATACACACTCGAGTATTGTGAAATTAATCCGAGTTAATAGCAGTACAGTAAAGTGTGCATTTAGATGCAACTGAAGAATGAAAGATGCCGTTGTCTCTGCTTGTTTTTGTTGCAGGTCTACGACGAAAATGATGTGAGAAGAGCTAGATTCGTCGGTAGGCATAAAGAGGTAAAGGGTACTATGTACAGGCTCTCTATGTTATTTCAGCATTGTATTACTATAAATATAGCAATATATAAATTAATTTAAGATATTACCAAAGCTTGTAATCTCATGGGTCTTCTAATCTTTGAGACAGGTGAATGAGAACTTTGCAATCGACTTGGTTGCCGAGGAACCAGTGACCCACATCGAGTCCAGAGTGGTGTCCTGTGATGGAGGCGGAGGGGCTCTCGGACACCCTAAAGTGTACATCAACTTGGTAAACATGTCTTTTATACAAGAACTATAAAAGTGAATGGATGAAAAAGTTACCTTAAATGGTTCACATTGTTCCAAACCTGTAAGACATCTGATCATCTTTAAAACGCATATTAAGATATTTTTGATGAAATCGGAGCAGTATCTGACCCTCCATAGACTGAAATGTCCCCAGGACCAGAAACAGTAAATATATCATAGTAAAAACAATCCATCTGACATCAGTGGCTTAACTTTTTATTCGTTTACCCATTCTTCTTTCCTGAATTACATCTTTCACCATTTTGGAAAGTATCACAATGTATATGAACTTTTTCCCATAAGCCTAAACAATGCTTATTAAATTCATGTGCATGCTTTTTTTATTTTAGGGTTAACTAACCCTTTAACACAGCAGGAGAAATTCATTCTTAGTAAAATATTTCCCATTAAGTTTTCATTCCTGGAAGCATCCCAAATAAACGAATAAAGCTTTCAGAATCAATGATATGCATGATTAAAAATTTAAAATCATGACATTCAAAGCCACAAATATTTCTACAATGTCTTAAGCCGGTGCGTCTAATTCAACCATCCTGCAGAGTTTAGCTCCTCCAGATAGTACACACTTGCATGGAAGTTTCTAGTGAATCTAAAGACCTTAATTAGCTGGTCAGATCTAAACGGGACAGTCAGTGGCTCTCCAAGAACAGGGTTAGACACTCCTGGTACAAAGCATGGTGCTTGATTCAGATAAACTAATATAATGTGTAGAAACGTGTCTGTGTCTTTATATAATAAAGCAGCATACACTCATTAATTAATCCTTTTTCACAGGACAAGGAAACCAAAGTTGGCACATGTGGATACTGTGGGCTACAGTTTAAGCAGACGCATCATCACTGAAGAACTGTCTTTTGTCTGTTTGGGCTGTTCATAATTCTCCATTGAAGATATCTAATTATATTCGCTGTATATTAAAAAATTGCTACATCCTAAAATCGGTATGGTTTTTATTTATTATAATCTACGGTTCATTATGTTTTCTGTTGTCTTTTGCATATTTCCAAGCAAGTGTCTCAAGGGTGCTATAGCCCATCACGCTCTATAAGTGATTTCTGTGTAGGTATGCACATGGATGTTCCCGCGTTGACAGACAGAGGGCGTGCATGGTCTAATTTTTACATACATTTTTGATCTAACCTGCATTGGAATATGTTGAATTTAACCTTTACTTTACTTTCTACTCAGATATTGCAGGTAATTTAACAAATAATTACAAAGAAACAGCAAGCAACACTAAATTAAACGTGCAAAACATAAATACATATGCATATGTAATGTGTTTGTGCATTTACATATTATATATGGGGCACTTGTGGCCTAATGGTTGGAACTCCGAAGGTCAATTCTCTACCTACAGGAATTAAAGGTGGAGATTGTGAATGAACAGCACTCTCTCCATCTAAATCTTCAATACCGTGATTTAAGCAAGGCTTCAAACCTCTAATTGCTCTCCGGTTCACTACTCACTGCTGTGTGTGCACTTGAATGGGTTAAATACAGATTATGGGTCACCACACTTGACTATACGTCACAACTGTTTTGCAGTTGTGTTTATTTATAATATATACACACATATATAAGCTATATATGTATATGAGTGTGTGAGTACTTAGAAAAATAACTGTTATAGCTTGTATGTAGCTATACAGATAAAAGAAGAAAAAACACTGAAACCAGTGTAAGCTGTTTATTGCTCGTCTTCCAGCCTAGTTATAGCCAGCTAGGACCTGCATTGGCTGGTTTCAGTGTTTTTTTTTGTTGTTGATGTTTTTTTTTTAAGCAGAGAACATTTCTGTAGCCAGATATTACACCAAAAAAAAAAAAAATTCTTAACATGAAGTATTCATATTTATAACTTGAGCGACTAATTCTACAAAGGGCTCTTTTAGTTCCTGTTCAGTCAGTTTATGTGTGAGGGCATATGTGCAATACCTTGAGAGAAGGTAACTCACATGTGCCCTAAATGATCTGACATGTCTTGTGTTTAATCAGAAACTGGTTCTCTTGCTCTGAAAGAAGACCTTATAAGACCGGTCAGTTACAGGCTTGCTTACACAAATTGACATTTATTAGTCTGACTGACTCTATAGGATAGATAACCTACAGTGTCCGTTTTACTTTCAGCAATGTTTCTGAAGCACTTCTAGGCAGGATGACATGAAAAGGAGCAAAGGGTAAAAGAACAGAGCAACCTGCATCTTTAAGCACTGGTGAGCTGCGTTCCTGTCTCGTTCCTGCTAAGTTTGGAGAATGTCAAGGGGGATTTAGTCTGATAAGAAACACTAGTGCGGAACAATACATGTTTGAGGAAGATCATATATATATTTCATCAAGAGTATTCTCTGCCGGCGCAGCCATGCCAAATTGGCCTTGTGGCAGTGTGGAGGAAGCCCGGTCTCTAGTGGTGCATGCAGTGGAACTGAGTTTTCCGGCTGGAGGCCCCTCAGGTTGAGAGAAATGCAGCCATGCTGCTATAATTGGGGCTGGTGACAGAAGGCAAGAGATAGCGTGATGCCAATTAACCCTCATCTGTGCTGTGTCCTGTCCAGTATGTGTGATAGGTAAGGGGAAGGCTTCATTGTTAAGGGCTGTGGATTTTCCTCTTTATCAGGAGGCGTCTAAATTGCAGGTGGTTGGCTAGTTTAAACATTGCTCTGAGCAAAATCTTGGAGTGAAACTGAGCATGAATTGCGCTGCATAGAAAAGCGCTCTCTATTATTCATGAGACTAAAATGGAGCCAGTAGAGATACAGAAGGATGCTGCAGGTTCTCTGAAAACGTCGTCTTTGACTGTTTAAATTGCTCCACGACGTTGTTTGACATTTTAATGTGATCACCATTTTTTCCCACGGCAACAGAACTGTATTTTTATTCAATTGAAACTCAAATTTGATCCTTATACAAATACTTTGTTTGATTCAAAGTAAACAACCAAAGGGAATCGTTTTGAATCGTTTCTTTGTTTCCAGCTGAGGAACGATAAAAAATATGGACAGCCAATCAGAATCCACTTCAAAGCGCGCGGAAGTTCAAAGCAGACTGAGCTGAATGCTGGTATGGATGCTGGTTCTAGTTCTTGGTGTGAACTGGCCTTTAGAATATTTTAGGATTATTTTATGCAATTTACAGAATTGTCTTTCCCTACGAATTGATTGGCTGCTTCTCTTTATAATTAGGCTACTCTTCCAAGCTGTCAAAAAGAAACTGTAGTGCTCTGTGATATGACCGCTAACTTCACCTAATTGTCTGCACTAATTCCCTTCTGCCCCATGTACTAGAGTCATGACCTTTACTCAGGAGACTGTGTCATGTTTCTCAGAGCCAGTACAGACTCCTCCAACTATTGCCTCAAGAGAGTTTATATGTGTGCGTACCTAAGATTTAGGACTGAAATCCACCAAATGACAGAGAATCTGTTGTTTTGTTAACTTTTAGAAAACTTTTCAGCACGTTTATGTCGTCATTTTCTTATTTTCCTGTTGTAACATAATGGCTGTGAGTAAGACCACAAAGCACTAACAAATAAACTGTTAAATAAGCAATCTGGCATGATGTTTACAGCTTGCAATGCTTGTGTTTTATTTGATATCCTGTTTTAACACACAATCTCAACACATCCCGATCTTGCAATCAATAACATTATTGTGCACGGTAAAAATTAATGGTGATTCCAGCTAAGATGGAACTTAGAACTTAGTTACCTCTGAAATAATGAATTTAACTTATTAAGAAAGTTTAAGGTTTTAATTTGTCCTCAAAAGTGAAATAACATTCTATTTTTTTTAAAGGCTTTGATTATAACCATTGCCGTGATAAAGTGGTTAACACATTTTTAAAAAATTGCCAATATCTCTTCAACAGACTAATTGAATTTTTTTTTTAACTGTGAAAACGAAAATGGGATTTCCCATTCCTGTGGTGTACAGCAAGTTTCTTCACTGAACGCCTGGATGTCATTATTTATTACCTTGAATGTAAGTTATTTATAAAGCCGAAAAAGAAAGGAATTCTCGGATGAATTCGTTCTGAATAATTCAGTTTAAAATCGTTAATCCCATACAAGGTTGTGGCAGGTTTCTCCTCTGTTCTAATGAATACTTTATCATCATCATCCCAAGCTTCAAACTGGAAAGAATGAACAAAAAATAAACATATCGAGGCAATTTTCAAGCGCGCAATTAACAATCAACCGCCGATCGCAGAAACTTTTACGCGATTTTAGTGCTGGGGGTTTATTCTAGCTCTAATAAACTATTATTTAAAAAATACCAGATAAGCCATTCATGAAAACAAATGTTTGATTATTTTCTTTACAAATGTTATGTACCCATATTCTATCTTGATAAATCGACTTACGAGAGATACTTTTCCCACAGAAAATATTCTTCTGGATACATTTAATGATGGAGTGACATCAATGTCTGTACCACTTATCTAGACCATGGGGATTTCAAATGATCAAAGAAAATATGTCAGGGCCAACCTGTCTACTTCATTCAGGATTTGTTAAATCATAAGTTACTTCACTTCTCTCACCAGGGGTTACAATTAGACTGTCAAATGCAATTTGTCTTTCTTCTTACTTGGTTAAAAAAAGAAAGTAGTAAAGGCTGAGTTTGCCCATGTCTCTGGTGGCTCTAAATGGCACCAAGTCCTTGCTGACATTATGGCAAGCCATTTTATCCGTTAGCCGATATGTTTTTGCTGCTACAAATAGCTTTTATGTACTAATCCAGTAATGGCTGTATCTATATTTTCCTATTGCACTAATAAATTTCATCAAACGCTAATATTTATTCCTATTTGAATTGGGGATTTGTGGATCAGATGTCAACTATTTACTTCCTAATTTTTTCCAACCGTTTAGGAGGTGGCTAATTTGTAGGAATTCATACGAGTTTGAGTGATTTGTAGGTTTAGGGGGGTGATTAGGTGTACGTCATTTCCACAAATGCATACCAAGTGTGAAACTGCTAAAATATGTACATTGAGCAAAATTGTGAACATTTCCAAAAGAGAGGCGTAAGAGTCACATCGTAAAATAGGTACAAATTGATTAGATTGGGCTGGTCGTTTCTAGTAGCTATTCCAGTTTTGTTCTTACTTATTCCTTAAAAACTATAAATATTTATCCTTTTGTATGCAAACAGTGTCTATGAAATTATTATTTTAATACTCATTGAATATTTATTATTTCCTAACTAGTGACATTTTAATCTCACTGACAAGATTTTTGTTTAAACTAAACATTTGCTATTCTGGCTAAAACTGCCATTCTCAGTAAAGTTTGTAATAATTATTTAGCTCATAAATGGGTATCTCATAAATACAGATTTGTGAAAAAAAATACATAAACAAATAAGTACTGGTCACTAATGGATAATTTACTAGTTTTAAAAATAGGCCTACTAATAAAACATCTAATAATAAATGTATCTAATAATGTGTATGTTTTATTTTATTAGAAATAAAACACCAGTTAGTAAGGGATAATATTAAAACAGCTTGCCATATCAGTCACTTAATGTTGTGTTAACTGTTTAGCGGTAAGACTCCTTGAGTATTTATATTTGTCACGACTTGGTGATTACGGGTCTAAAAGACATTTGTGTGGAAGGGTTTAAGGTATTGATGCATGTAAAACGTGTGATTGCAACCAAACAAAACAACTCTAGTGGCTAGGGTGCTTATGGGAGAATTTCAGCACCACGGACAGCGAACAAGTTTTTTCCCCTTCAAATCAACTCTTTATTTCTGAGGATGTGAGATCAGCAACTGAGACTTCAGATTGGGGGAAATTTGTGTACCGTGCTATTATACAGCAGTGATACAGCAGTTCTTACACACAGAACGAACCAGATTTTTTTTTTCTTGTGAAAGGGTGCCAATCTTGCTAAATCTACTTTGCTGTGTTGGTAAACTCTAAACAGAAAATTCTTTCAGGAGGTCCTATATGACATCAGCTTACAAAATGAAACTAATAATAAAGACATTAATACGATTAAATTCCAAATCTAGTGTGTTGATTTTGTGATGGCTTAACCATTTAGTTTGGTGTAACCAGAAAGTATGAAAAATAAATAAACAAATAAATAAATAATGTCACAGTTATGAAGTATGTTGAGAAGCAGTAATAGGTCCTGAGTGTTCGTGGTAGTTATTCTGCGAGGAAATGCCTTCAGTCCATAACTCCGTGGAGTTGCTGAAAGTTTGGTTTAAGTCGGTGTGACTGAATAAAGGATCGTGAAACACACCGTCAACCCAGTTTCTAAGAGTGGCCACTGGAGACACTTGTTTTCTCTTTATGATGTCTGAGTCACAGTTTGAAGAAGAGGACGAAGTTCCTTTATGCATGCATGATGAATAATCGGCTTGGTTTAACGACGTAGCAGTCTGTGCAAGCGACCAGATTTTTGGCTTTGTCTCAATGGTCTTTTGGCCTTGTTGAAGGTAGAACTTCGTTGTACGGTTGTCTTCAGCGGTGAGTCTTAAACGGTCTTCGTTAAATTCAAGAGCGTCTGTCGGGAGCTCGGTAACGGAATCGTGAAAAGCCTCTTTAAAACGGTTTTCTGGACATTCGCTGGTCTCTGAACGAACGCGCACGTCAAAGGATGGTTTCGACTCGCACTCTGAGCCCTCTGACTCCACTAGATCGAAATCTTCCAGATCGCTGTGAAGTTGATCGGCATCATCCTTTCCATGGGTGTCTGGAGCTTTTAAACAAATATTCAATTAGAATATAAAAACATGTATAACGTTAAAAGTTAGTTCACACCAAGGACGGCAACTATAACGTTATAACTATAAACTTTTTAAAATCGTTCAGTGTATTAGAATATTTCATGGGAATGGAGAAGTTCTCGAATCACGACACGAGGAGGAGTCACATTTAGAACTTTATTTTCCAGCTGATCAATGATCAGAATTCACTCTACTTTGAAGAGGTCAAGCATTTAAAGCGGTAGACAATGTGCTTGTAATAAACAGAACGTTATAGTGCGTTCGTGTGGACACTAATATAGTCTTTATTGTTCTCTTTTTTTCCTCGGTGTTTTTTGTTGCTGTCATAATTGATTGTGTGTGACACCTTCTCGGTACAAGAACATAGGCCTATTTGTGGATAATAGAGCATTAGAAAAAAAGTTACCATTCTTGGTGTAAACAGGCCTAAAATGTCAAACTGTCACTGCAGAGCATATGGAAGTGAAATCAACAATTTCTGTGTAACTCTATAAGCTATATGAACTATAGCTGTCTGCATTTCAAACCAAGGGTAATATCAAAAAGCTTTCAACAAACCATTAAATTCTTGTTCGGTTTTTATGGGCTCCCCTTGCAATTCATCCATATCGTCTTGGTCGTCATCACACTCTTTCTCATCTGAGGTCTTGTTGCGTGGTGACCACGTCATCTTGTTTTCCTTTTTGAGTCTTCGCCGTGCGTTGGCGAACCAGGTGGACACCTGCGTAAGGGTCATTTTAGTGATGATGGCCAGCATGATCTTCTCGCCCTTGGTGGGATACGGGTTCTTTTTATGCTCCTGCAGCCACGCTTTCAGTGTGCTGGTTGTCTCTCTGGTAGCATTTTTTCTTCTTGTGCCCACATCTACAGATCCATACCTAAACAGCCCAACAAGTAGTGTGTTTACTTAAAAGTCAGATACAGAATTGCTATTGTAAAAATAGCCCATTGATGCAACCAAAATAACAAAAAAGGGATGTTAATGCTTACCCATATCTGTCATACTGGTACTGTCCATGTGGGTAGTCATATGGGTAGTATGAAGAGCTTTGGGTGACTCTTGAATGTCCTGTTGCCACTCCATCTTTGTCACTGAGTTTACCCTAAGCATAAAAATTAAATAATCACAAAAAAGCTGAGTGGCAATTCACTAAATGGACAGTGCAGGTAAAGTTCACCCCTATAAAATATTTATTGAAACAGATGAATTGAAATGCATACCAGTGGATAGTATGAGGTTGAATCTGGACCATAAGTGCTGCAGGTATCATAACCATGACTCTTTGAGCAGGAGTTGCCATAGACAGCAGTAGGAAGCAGGTCATGCCGGCTGGAGGCCACAAGCCTACTTTCATAAAGCGGGCAATAAAGTGAGTTTTGTGGAGAAGCTGCCAATCCAGAGTCCAGCAGTGAGCTACTAGGCTCATAGCAGGTGCTCAGAGCATTAGACGACATTAACAGCTGCCAAAGAAAAGACAAAGAGGCTTTAGAAGAACAGTTTGCACAGCGATTTTTGAGTTTAAACTATTTTAGACCTAAAATGAGTAAAAAGAACAAGTTTGCAGTGCTATTCCGGTTGCATGTGTCAAATTAGTTACAAGTTTATGACAAAAAAAATATTTTGGTTCAATGTTACAGAGCTAATGTTACATTGCATTCAGGTGATTCTTCAATTAGAGACAATTTTGATTCCATGATATTTTTTACTACAATATATATTGGAATGACGCGAGATGGTGTGGAATTCAATATTCAGAATGATGACTTAGGACATTAGTAAAAAAAAAAAATTACCGTCTTAACAAATGTCTTCATTTTAAATGTAATATTTGTTTTATTAAAAGTAATTTTAAAATGGATTTAAAAAATAATTAAATTGATATAGTTGATACATTAAGATGTCAGATGCATTACTAATGAGTTTTGTAATAATGTCTAGTAAAGCTACTTTAAGATTTTTAATCATTCAATATTTGAATTAGGCCATATTTATCATTTTTAAATCTGACATTCTGCTGGGAAAAAATGTCTCTATGTCACATCTATTTTTTATTATAAAGATAAACCTTTTTTTTCTTTTAAATGATTGATGTGGTGGTAATGAATGGACAGCAGTAATTTAAAACAAATCATATATATATATAGGGATGATTGGAATTAAAATTTATCAGATATTTTCTGATTTTAACACTTTTTTAAAAAATATAAACAGATAAAGGTGAAGGAACATATCAGTTCTGGCCGGGTGTAACCTTTCAACCCTAAAAGTAAGTAAAAAAAGTATGTTTCAAGTAACTAAAAAGCAGCATAAAAACATATAGCTATTTTTGTATTTATGACAACTTTAAATGATTTGTTAAAAATCCTCAGGTCAGAACACCTTACCTTATTTAAAGAATCACTCCCATTTTTAGTGACATTTAATTAACATAGGCTAGACCATTTACAATTAATCATATAATAGCTGACATTGTAAAGTGAACTGTGAAAGTGTTTAAAAAAAGTTACCTGTGGTGCTCCAGGATATGAATAGCCAAACTGTGTAAATGACATGATGAGTGTCCAGCCCAGAGGAAGCTGCGGTCCCGCTGCGGGTCATCAGTTCATCAGCAAAATCTTCCATTAACCGGAGATAAACGTCCCGTTCTGGTTTCAATTTGTTTCTTGTACAAACCAGCAATACAAACAGCTAAAAAGTGCAGTACGACATAGATTCAGTGCGGTGCAGCGCTGTAGGTGAAGTAAAAAAAAATCATAACAAACGTCGGCTCAGTTGCACGTTGTTTTAAACACCGGTGACGCTGACGTCAGAGCGACATATTTAAAGGTCCAGATAACAAACGCGAATTGTCGCGAAACGCGCAAAAGTTGTTGTTCACACGGCGAAACACTTTCTATAGCCGCGGTGTAACTTCAGAGTCAAACGATGCGCTCGTGTCCTCTTGAGGAGCCCGCGGGGTCTCGCTCACATTAATGAGGACGTGTTCAGTTTCCCTGCCCGCCAGCAGCCAATCACACATCTGACTCCAGAACACAGACAGCGCGATCCCACATGATTGATGACCGCCCAGAAACGATTACCATAATTGCCTTTCTATGTAGTTATCAAACACTTTTGTACCATTAAATAAGACTCAATTGGTTGGAAAAATCTTTTGAATTATTGCTACATAAAAAAAGTAAAAAAAATCACAGCCTTAGATCGATATCTATCAAAAAGCCAAGGCAATAGCACAGTGGTGTGTAAATTATGGCTTACATAAACAATATCAAACTTGTCAATTACATTTATGTTGTGGGTGTAAGACAAAATATATAAATAAATACAGTGAAAATATGATAAAGTATTTAAGATTAGTCAGTGAGACGTGGGAACTTTCTTACTATTATTTTTTTAGCAAACGAGTCTTAGAAAGAAGTTCTCTCAAAACCAGATGTGTTTCCCATTCTGGAAAAAAATAATGAGTGAAAAAAGCTATGTTGCTTAAATAATATTTTTTATGATCTTTATGATCTTTCATTTGAATATAAAGAGGAGAACAATGCTTTATTTTAAAAATGTCAGTAATTAGGTATAGGATACTTACAACATAATTAGGATTAGGATTTGGTTTAGGGTTATTGCATCTAATCACGTCTTATTTATTGTTAATATCATAGTAAGTACATGCACTCAAAAAAATGATTTGTTGGACTTACATAAAAATAGAGTGTCAAGTGGTTCCACGCAAGCATATTAAATAGTTTTAACAAGTAACAATATAGTTGAATGAACAAAATAATTTCTGGTAAAATTGACAAAATATTCCTACGTACATATAACCCATTCAGATTTGTCAGTAGCACATTTTAGTTAT
>JAUCMT010000043.1:5814793-5842746 GCA_032357475.1 Enteromius thamalakanensis | reverse complement strand
ATTCATTACGTCAGTGCCTCATATTATCTTGCTTCTCTGGGGTCACATAATGTTATTCAATGCACCCTAATTCTCAACACAACAGTTTTCACTGATATATTTAATGGTTTCTGTTGTCAGAAAAACTAAATGAATGTGAACTAGTGACTGAAATGCACGCCATTATAAGTCCTACTGAACTAGCTGTACCTTACAAGATGTTAATCTAGATTAAAAACCTTATTTATAATCGAGCATTGTCTGATGAAACCAAGTATACATAAGATATAGATAATGGCTTTGCTGTGATTTTGGGTATATTTAAATGTAAAATAGAGTTAGAAGCAACATAATATCTATTTTAACTGAAAGCCCTGCTCCTCTCAGCCGCTCGCTGAAAAAAACAGACGCAGAGAGAGGTGTGTGTGTGTGCTGGGAGGCACTACCAGAGATTTGCTGAGGTTTGTCCAAGAAGTCTCTAGATTTGTTGCTAATCGCTTTTAGGGATAAATGTCTGAAAAGTCGCTACGTTGGCAACACTGACTTGTAGCGACAACAGACCGCAAAGGATGATGGCCATGCCTGGGCTGATGGGAATTGTAGTTCCCGCTACCTCCCATTCGCCTGAGCATACTTTTTCTCAGAAGACCAATCGTTGTATCGAGTTATTCGATCACGGTAGTACCGAAAAAAATTGTTATTGCGGTACGACGGCATTTACAATACCGTTACATCCCTAGTAAACAGTGTTATTGTAAATGTCAATATAAATATTTCACTATAGATGTGATTACATAGTAAAGTATTTTAAATATATAATTACTATGTAAAAACATGTATGTACACAATAAACGCAATGTATCTAACAATTTATTTAAATTAAAATTAAAGTACACAGTACTTTAAGGGCACCTAATATAAAAAGGGCCTGACAAAAAACTACTACAAAACAAAAAAATACTATGTAAAACTAAATACCAACAAGAATGGATGAATGAATGAATACCTGCTTAAAGGCCTGTAAGACCTCCTGCCGCTGACTGAAGTGTCGGAAGAGGAGGTGAAGAGCTCGTGACACAAGTGGTGGATAGTCATGCATGGTAAGGTGCAGTAAGACCCTCAGAAATGTGCGGCCACCGTGATCATCAAGATCCAGAGGGGTGTTTTCTTCACTACATATGCAAACACACACAGATTCAAACACATACAGCACACAAACATAAGACAAATTCAAAGAGTGCAACCATCTCACCTTCCCCCAAAAATCCCCTCTGCTTGCTCTTCAATGTGTTCAAAGTCCAGCGCACCTAACAAAGACAGGTGTTATTCAGACAACATTTACCCATACCAGCCAATACTGACACAAACACACGAGGTCATTTCACCTTGAACACTGGCAGGTGAGTCCTGGTTTACAGATGGCTCTGTTTGAGAGTTGCTCTCATCAAACTCTGTTTTAAAAATACAGAGCAGGCAGGAGATCCTGTAGTCCAACCGGACATTTAGAATGAACTACATAAAAAATGATAATATAATTACAATTATAATAATTATACACAACTAGTTTGGTGTTTAATGGGCACTCAGGCCATACATTTCTCAAACAATGATTATAGCAGAACATTACACTGCAGTTATAGACTAGGATGTGTTTTAACACCTGTAGGATTTCAATGATCTTGAGCTTGGTGTCCATCACCAGTATGTCTTGTTTCTGAGGTTCACTCTGGGCTTTGACTTCATCTCTGTCAGGAGGGTTGTGGCTGGCGACTGGCAGGAATCCTCCACCCCTCAACACCACCTGTGTCATCAGCTCTCCCACCCCATGGATGGACCGCATCACATTACTTCCTATGGAGATGGTAACAAAAAGACTTAAGAGCACTTTCACAAAAGCAATTTTTCAGCAAAACAGTTTAAATATTTATTTGAACTTTATAATTGACATTGTACAAAAAAGCAACCTGCTATTGTTACCTTAAAGTGCCCCTATTATGCTTTTTCAAAAAATATTGCTCATGCAGTGTGTCATGTAGCTGTATGAGAACATAAACTATCTGCAAAGTTGTGACGCTGACAGTGCACGATTAATAAAGTTATTGTTTATCAAAAACAAGAGTCGGCTCACATTCGCCTGCACGAGTCGTCAGCAATTTGAATCTTTCTGTGTTACCGAGCCACGTCACTGGGTAACATATTTTGCATAATGTCCGCCCACGTTCTACGTCGCGATTACTTCAAGTGAAGAAGACGCTGTATCTTGCACTGTGAGAGTAAATTTGGTTTATATGCCCTTCCAAAGGAAGAATCTACAAAGAATGAGTGATTAACAATAATTTTTTTCAACAACACCTCAGCAGTACAGTCTCTTGTTGTGTTCGCGTCATTTTACTGATGACTGCTTTTCCAATCTTGGAGTACAACACGATATTCACCAAACGCTTGCTCTTAAAAGAAGGACCAGAGCTCAGTTTATTTGGACTGGCTTTTTTTTTCGTATTTGTGTACGCGATGTTATGTAACAACCCTGCATAACAACGTCATGTGAGCGATCTAATTAACGTTACATAGGTTTGGCATAGTTATTATTTTTAAAGACACTCATAAAAAGAGTTTTAAGACACTCATAAAAATTTTTTAGCAACCTTTAAAATGGCATAATAGGGGCACTTTAAGAGAACGTTAGCACGCAGTAAACACAAGTTTTAGCGCGGATGTATAGCCAAATTACATTGTAGCCTTATTCGGAAGGGACTGTAGTACAGTAGTACTACTGTACGTGTGAGCTTCGATCCTTATCACCAGTCGTCCGTGATCACAATGTATCATCCATTCATTGTTTAAACCAATATGTGAAAACATAACAAATGACCTATAAAATCAACCTTATATACAATAACTGAAAAGATACCAAAATAATAAACACTCTTCTAGATTTTATTTTACTTTAGTGTTTTTAGAAAACCTTTTTTTCATCAAAACACATTTCATATTACCTGCACATTAACAATGGTTAATACAGCTGTTAGCCTGTAACCATAACTATGTACAGATAGGCCTAATATGTATACAGTATGTGTAGAGTTCATTTGCAAAAATAGTTTTTAACGATTTTTGAAAATCACATTTTCCATTGTGTATTCCAGTTAATCAAACTGCAGGCAGATTATTTTGATTAGGTTAAAAAATAACAACAAAAAAATACAGTAAAAGATAAATAGATAGCACAATAAAATAAAACACACAACACACAATAAAACATGATTTTCAAAAACCGTATATTACAGGCAAATATAGCTGAGGATCGTACTACTGGGCCTCCACAAATGAAACTAACCACTTTAGACATTTTGACCCATTCTGACCTGTTTATTAATTTAAATCACAATCAATCTATGTTAGATAGTGATGAACTTCCTGGGCACATTAAAGTGCTGTAATACTACAGATGCTGTAAAGGACACTGACATAAGACCCCCCAGACACAGACCACCAGAGTCTAGACATCCGTCCCACATACTCTCAATGCTTCAGCCTCCATTTGGTCATCCTTCTCCTCACTTATGGGGTATCCCATGACACTAATGATTCTCAAATTATTTGGACAACTAGCGGACAGCTTGTCAGCACACCATTTGATCCCAGCATCGCTTTTAGACCGCCCAGTTATACATCTGTTAGCCTGTGATAAGAAAATGGCCTGTAACCTCGCGGCAGCGGTGTACTCTGCGGTGCTTTTTCTTTCTTTAACGCAGCACTGAGTCATTGATGGGTGGATAAATTACCTGGTGTTTGTCTATTGACCTCCCTCAGAGACAGACAGCAGTCAATACCGCTCCACTTCTCTCTATTCCCAGGAGGGTCACTATGATTCCAGAATAGCGTTCCTCTGAGAATGAGCTGATATCTATAGTATTCTTTATCCATTCCAGCCCTAGAGCGCACAGAGAATCAGGCAAAAGAGAAACAGGACACCCGCCAACTGTTTATGTGACCAGTGGCTGGGCCAGTCACAAGCTGGCCGGGGTTAATATGGCCCACTTGACTCAATTACATAAAGCACTGGCTGGGGTGATCAAATGACACTCTTTCACTCCAGAACCTAGAGAAAGCAGCATTTTAAGGCATCATATGTGTGCTCCAAATGCGAAACCTGCTCCAAAAGGCAGCAAAGGATCCTATTCTTAGGAAAAAGGCAATACCACAATGCAGTTCAGCAACAAAATACATCACATACTGAATAAAAGTTGACTGTTTTACCCAACCTTTATTCATGCTGTTGTCTTTATAATTAGAATTTGATGTATTAAGCGTAGAAACATGCTAATTTTATATGATTATATCATAAACAGAGATGCTGTTTATGTAGAGTGTTCCAAATGAGTTGCTTAAAACATGTTACCACTATAAAATTTTTTTGCAACATTTACCTATTTCTAGTGGTATAAACCCTACTGTTTTAGTTTTTGTATAAACGTAGGTAGCATAAAAAAAGGAAGAAAGAAGAAAAGAAAAAACAAGAGAATTTAGCAAAATTTTTAAATTTTTAGATTATTTATATTTATATATATTTAAAGTGTATGAGATCTCTTGTGAAAAGTAAGTACACTTAGGCAAACTTTTAAAAAGAGTACTTATTGCAATATTTAACATACTTAGTTTGAAATGCAGCTATATTCATGTAAAACTTAAGGACTTAAAGGAATGGTTCACCCAGAAAATTTGGGTCACATTGGCTTCCATAGTAGAAAAAATACAATGGAGGTTAATGGTAAACTCAAACCAACCTGATTACAAACTGTCCTCAAAATATCTTTGTGATGAAAACAAACTGCAAAACTCAAAATGCAATGCATCAAGGGTCATCTTCCTTTTTTCGGCAGAACAAAGAAATTCATACAGGTTTGGGACTACTTAAGGGCGAGTAAATGATGACAGAAACTATTCCTTGAAGTAATATCATACTTAAGCATACCACCAAGCCTATCGACAAGACGTTACACATTTTACATGTACATACTATAAAAATAACTATAAATTAAGCATAATTACATGAAAGTAACCTTAAACCAAACCCTAATCCATTTAGTAAGTACATGTTTTTATTTCAAATTACTCTGTAGTTAAATGTGTAGTTACACTGTACCAAGTACATCTTAAATTAAACTATAACTTCTATGTAATCTGTTTAGATATATTTGTAATTACACATTAGTACATATGAATGTAAATGTAAATGTAATGGTATGACAAGTGCTGTCAAATAATTAATCGTGATTAATCCCATCCAAAATAAAGAAAATAATATTTACCTGCATATTTATATACATATAATACATTTTACACATAAATATATTTATCATACAAACATAACATATACATGCACATGTTTGTATTTATATATACATAATAAGTACACACTCAAATATTATGTGTACAAAAACTTTTATTTTGGATGCGATTATTCGTGGTTAATCATTTGGAAAAACTAAATATGAGCTTAAATTATAATCAAGTACTTTAGTATGTTAATTTAGTAAGTCAGTGCCAAGTCAAAATAAATGAATAAAATATAAATGTACTTTAAAGCACAACAAAATATTATTAAAGCATAATGATTTAAAATGTACATTAAAATAATATATATATTATACACACACTTTTAAGATGTGAAGTACATTACAAGTGCACATTCAATACAATAACATGATGGATGGAACAACATTGTCTCATTATAGTAAATATTTAGTTTTATTCATACAATTTTCCTTCCGAATAGAAATCTGTCTGTCCATCGCATCCATATATAAAAGTATCTCACATAAAAACAATGTTTATGAATAGTAACTCCAATTGATTAATAATGCTGATGAACAGCCAGAACACATGCTGACAGCCACGTAAGAATAATCCCAGTCTTTGTGGTCAGCGAGCTTTGTGACGGCAGACGGACATACTGACAGCCGTCAGATAACTCCCACCCTCTCTTTGTAATGAGCAGAATAATAGCTGCTTTAAACACCGAACCCAAACAGATGAGTGCCGTTTACATTAAAGCACAATCCCATTAGTCTCCCTTTAATAAATGACCTATTCCTGTACGGCGCGGGGGGGCGTGAGGGTGCGCCCATCTTCTGCTGATAGGGGCAGAGCTTAATGAAATGGTCTTTTGTGCGCTTGGTTGAACTCATTTGATTTTTTTCTCCCAGCAGACTTCCTGTATCCTGTGATAAGTTCTCAAACCACTGAAGCCTATAATGACTCCATTACCGAGACCCCCGCCAGACTGTGTGTGTAAGAGAGAGACGGAGAGAGAAAAATATAATGCGTGTGTGTGTGTGTGTGTATCCCATTATCAAGTGTAATCATTTTGCAGTCAAGCTGGTAATGAGGTGTATTATTGGCCAACATGATAACATATACACGCAAACACCTCCCACATTTTAAATTCACACCAAAACATACATTTAAAAATATATAGTCTACACACACACTTACAGTAGGTATCTGTAAAAGCCTGGTAATTATGCTTAGGCGAAGTCTCCATCTTCTACAGTGGAAGACACAGAAGGTCAATTGCTGGTTAATTTTCTTTTTGCCTCCTGAAGCATGAAACATGCATATGCAAACACTTACTCCCAAACACACACACACTAATGAATTCATCCAAGTCCTCTCTAGCATTGACTTGTCACAACTAACCTTGTTTCATGCAATTGCAATTACCACACGGTGAGGAGTTTCTGCAGCCTCAGGGAAAAATCCATACTGCATTTCAGACACATCAAACTGGAGGTACATTAATCTTTAACACTTTATGTCCAACAGACATTTATTTTCCCACTTTATTCCCACTGTAATGACTTTAAACATCTACATGATTAGCAGTATACAATGAAAATGTGCCGGGGGGCAGCAAAGAATGACATTTACTGTTAAAAGAACTTTTCCAAAAAAATGTAAATTAAATGAATTCAAAGTGTTTCTCAGTATATATTCTCATACATTATTAGTAGGTAAAAAGACTATTTATTCTAAGTCAACTTTTTTAAACAATTTAATGATGTACTTTGGCTTTAGTGACTTTAGTGGTTTTATTTTGATTAATTTTCAACTTTTTATCACACAATATAACCAATAATATGTACACTATATTTACAGTATATGTATGTATATTGTGAATTGTGTTCAGCATATTTTCCTACTTGTTCTGTTCTTTATACAAGATAATATAATTTTGCTTTTCTATTTTATAATGGGGATCTTCATATTTGGGGTATGAAAAATGTGCAAACCTCTAAAAAAATATGGATTGCAAATATGGTTTAAAAAAAAATGTGTGTGTGTGTGCAAATAAATTTTATATACTTTATATACTACACTGTAAAAAATGGCAGAGATTTTATCGGTAAAAAATCTGTTAAACGGTTAATAGTAAATTCCTGTTAAATTTACAGGGAAACACCGTAAATGGACATTGCCAGAATTCCCTGCATTGCATTTTAAATTTTGTTTGAATTTTTTCTTTGAAATTACTATGTTTCGTCGTAGTTTTTTTATAGCAGCTATGTTTATTAGGGTTGTATGTTACATGTAATGTTGTTCAATTGCTATTTATTGCACGTGTCAGTTTAATAATTCTTACCATGATGGCGTTTAATGCTTGTGTGAATGACACTGATTTTTAATATCAATATTTGTTACTGTTTAAAAGCTTCATATAGAGAGCTTTGGTTTTATCATGACTTTCTGCATTTGGTAGATTTCAGTGTACTTCAAAAGGTACAAAATAGATTTCACTACTTTAATAGATTGGAATACTAACATTATATCAGTATAGTATTACGGCTTATTGTTAGAAATTACGGTATTTAACTGTAAATTTAACATAACCGTAACCGTAAAACAAAAAATATTTTTTTAAATAGTTTTATTCTGG
This sequence comes from Enteromius thamalakanensis, assembly GCA_032357475.1. Taxonomy (NCBI): domain Eukaryota; kingdom Metazoa; phylum Chordata; class Actinopteri; order Cypriniformes; family Cyprinidae; genus Enteromius; species Enteromius thamalakanensis. Next base: position 5,834,828 of record JAUCMT010000043.1, on the reverse strand, counting down.
CAACAGCTGCCAGGTTTTTTTTACAGTGTAGAGACCTGTAGGCTGTTTATGACTGCTTGATTTGACACATTAATATGAATTACCTGTAAAGTTTTCTGCATTTTATAACAGCTTAAAAGAATCAGTAAGAATTAATTTTCTAGTTTGGGATAAATCTACAACATTTCTGCAAAGTGTACAAAAGCTAAAGATATATCTTTTTTTAAGTTTTTTACCTAATGCTACATATTTTCTTAAATGTACAAATTACCCTTTAGTAACAGTTTTGTACCTTTTTTCTGTTATAGAGTTACATAAAGTTGAGTAAAGTTACTCTCTCATCGGTGGAGTCTATACTGTTTAAACTGAGTCTTATAGTGAATAGAGAAACCCTAGAAGGAGGCAGAAACTCAAGCACATGCTGCAAGCACAGGGGACGAGGATTAGGATCTCGCCAGCCTTGTTAGCATTGAATGTAAATCTTTTGTTTGTTTTATTTTTACTTTCTTTGCCACCTAGTTGGGACTTGATTGGTCCGCGTGTCGCAGCAAAGATGGATGGGTCACACAAACAAACCAACAACTGAAGCCATATCAAAGTGCTCTGTGGGACCGAGTCAAGCTCTCTCCGGCCTCAGCAGGACTGTCTACACTGATTTATAAGGGGAGGAGTAATAAACGCTGGTTTAAATAGCCCAGCCAGACAACAGACTCCACAGAGCCTCTGTATCAAGCATGACACTTGGCTGAAAGTAACAAGACTCATATTGGGGTAATTGTATCATCCTTCTGTGAGGCCAGGGCCATGTTTTGGGGTCATAAATCAACCACATGCCTCTTTTTGACATGGTTATCAAGGGGATCCTGTGTACTCTAAATAAGTCAATGCAGTCATTATCTTCAATGGGGACATTGTGTTGTCTTGGTTTGTACAATGGTGAAATATAAAAGAATGGCTAAAGTTAGACTTGTCAATCCAGTTGGGACTACAGAGCATCATTCCGCTGTGGAGGTTGCCATTTTGTTTTTAGGCTAAATGATTTGCATTATTGTGATAACACTTTAGCATTAGTTTCAGCAATAAAATGTTTTAGAACTACAATAAGTTTGATCATTTTGGAACCTAAAATAAAAAAATCTTTAAATGAATAAATATTGCATATTAATGACAAGTATATTAATTCATTACAATAACAACAAAAAATTATAAGCCTACAAGGAAACAAAGAAATAATGTATATTATTGGTTGTTTAATTTCAGTAAAAACATTATAGACCTACAAAAATCAAACAAACAAACAAAAACAAAAATACTAATAGATAAATAAAATGTGTATATTAATTGCATATGTATATTAATGAATGAAAAAAAAGAAAACAAAAACAAAAAGGTCCACAAATGAATAAACACGTAAATAACAAACAAACAAATAAATACATGGCATATATTATTGGTTGTTTATTTTAAGAAAAATAGTGTATAAGCAATCATAACAAACAAACAAAATACAAAATATAAATTAATTATTACTTATTCTTTTCAACAATAACATATTATAAATAAATAAATAAATAAATAAATAAGTGTATATTATTGGTTATTTTTTATGTAAAAAGTGTAGTGCTAAGTAAATAAAAAAATAGTGTATATGCTTAATAATTAATGATTCATTGCAGCAATAATATTTTTTTTAAATTTTTATAATTTTTTTGTAAAAAATAAATAAATAAATAAAAATACATTTTATATTAATCATTATTTCTGCAATTAAAATGTTATTATAGCCATATTTAAAATACAAGCGTAAGAAATGCATGAATTGTTAACTAAATGATTCCTTTTTTAAATAAGTAAGTGTTGCTTTTTAGTTTATTTTACTCTGACAAAGGAAATACAATGTATTTTGTTCTCCAAGACAGAAAGGAAAAATGTCTTGTGCGAACATTAGTGAGTTTGTTTGTTTGTTTTCCACAAGTTTTGCAGAAAGTAGCTGACTTACTTTCTCATTTCAAAGCCTTTTTTGCCTTTTATACTAAAATCCCTTTCACCTTTCTCAAACAAGCTATGCAGTCGTCGAGTCGAATCACAGCTAAGACAACAAGCTCTTGGCCGGAGTCAATTCAGCCCGATCACTCGCAGCTCCTCGGCAGAGCCAAGGAGAGCAGAAATAAAGAGCCTCGGCAGGGTCACCGTTTCAAAGGGGGCTTCTCCTTAAGACTCATGGGTAAAAATCTCCTAAGCCTATTTAGTTTTCAAACACCGCTGTCTCCCCCTCAGTCTCACAGCGGGGCTGTGGTATCCAAACATGTCTTCATTTACTCACTGTGTGTTAGTGTGTTCGCCGAATTCCCTGTTGAAAAGGACGTCCCAAATACGCTATTATTATCGCTTCGTCAACTCACATTCAGTGTTTTCCTGACCTCTCACCCCGGGCTATGGCAACAGTGAGAAAAATGTCCGTCTTGATTGACAGGACTGAGAAAAACCGGCCCCTCCCCTCTCCTCCAATAGGCATTTCAAACACTTTGGGGAACAATGGAGGCCTGGGTGTAATGGATCAATGAGGGGATGATGACTGTCAAAAGAGCACATACTCCTCACACAAACCTGATTATCTCAGCGTGACGGAGGCCGGGGGGAGGTGGGACCCCTGCAGGGTACCTCCAATTGGGCTATCGTGGAACACGAGGACCAGGCTGTCAGGCCTTGCCCTCTCCCATCCAGCAGGGGCCTTTACCAAACCCATTCATACGAGCAGGGGTAACTCACCTCTGTTAAGTTGGGGGAAGGAGGCAGAGGCCATTGTTCGGCACAAGCGCTGAAAAGCTCTGGATGCCTCGACCGGCGAAACTTCCTTAAAATGCGGCGAAAGACACCCGCAGCCGAAAGGCCGAAATCTCCTCTTTATGTGCATGTGAAGGAAGGGATCTGGGACAGAAAAGAGCAACAGGAGAGCCCCATCTCAGATAAACCCCCGCTAATCTGCTTTCATTTGAGCTTTGGGAGCAGCAGTAGATGTTTGTCCTCGGTGCACCTCTGTTTCCAGGGCAGACATACAGTATTAGAGGCCTGCAGATTAGTCATGGGGATGAATGCATGTAGATTGGATGTTTAGGCTGCTTTTCACATACTTTCAAAGGGAGAGATCTGTTATTGCTAAATCCTAATCTCAAGACACGGGCTGGAACACAATAAGCAGAAGATAATATGTGTGTGTGTGTGTGTGATCTTCACGCTGGTGAACGGGAAAGACCTCTGGAACTCAGTGCTCATTAAAATGAAGAGTTTTGCACAATAGGCTTTCATCGACTTCCCCCTCTAAATTGGGCTTGATAACAATATTGCACATTTAAAGGGACGGATCACCCAAAAATGAATATTGTGTCATTTAGTCATCCTCATTAGTGATGGGATGTCTGATAAGACAGTTTATTTTAAGGAACCGGTTCATGCTTGTATCAGAAGCTCATTTGTTCTACGTTTACAAATTCAATTTTTTCCTCTGTTGTGATTTGTGAACTTTTGTGACCATTTACAAACTCTTGAAAACTGTTTTCAGTGTACTCCAGAACTACTGCCATCATATCAGGGCATTTTAGCCCATGACCTTTCTTCATCTTTGGAACACAAATTAAGATATATTTGACAAAAAGAGCTTTTTGACCCTGCATAAACAGCACAAATACTGTTGAATCACTGATGTCCCTTGGACTATTTTAACAATGTCCTTACTACTTTTCTGGGCTTTGAACGTGTCAGTTGCATTGCTGTCTGTGGAGGGTCAGAAATTTCTCTCAGATTTCATAAAATTATCTTAACTTGTGTTCTGAAGACAAATAAAGGTGATTTGAGTTTGGAACGACAAAGGTAAGTAATTGATGACAGCATTTTTTTTTTGAGTGAACTATGACTTTAAGAAAACCCTGCATCATAGAATTTTTTTAAACAATCTGTCCCACAGAAGAGAGTTAAATACAAAATATCGAAGCTGCTTTTTCCATACAGTGGAAGTTAATGGTGATAAACTATACTGTCATGCAAGGCGTTTCTTTATGTTGTTCACACAAAGATTTCTGAAGACCTAAAATTAGCATATGAAAAACTATTGCAGTAGTTTTCTCATTATGTGGAGGAGCTTGAACATTCTTCAAAATATCTTTTTTTTCCTTTGAAAGAAGTCATACTTATCTAAAACAACATGAGGAGCAAATGTTGACTGTTTTTCATGGCTAAGGTGTCATTTTAAATGTAATATTCATATTTTTTGTTTTATTTGTTGTTGTCGCCAATGGTATATTTCACGCAAAAAGTTTATTATAGTATTATAATAAGAATAGTATTATTCTTATCAGTTCAATGGAAGTCAAAGGTCACAAAAACTCAAATCAACATCAAATCATTATATCCTTGAATAAAAACACACCATTTTGAAACGACAAGAGGTTTTTAAACAATGACAAATGTATTTGAAAATGCTTTTCGATCCACTTGCAGATACTACAATAAGTAAAACATTTGTATTTGATTGATTTTCTTAATAGTGTGAATTTGGCGTGGCATTATAGGTTGTCCAACCAATGATTGAACGTCTCAGTGTCACTGCATTACACGTAAATATATAATCAAATGGCATTGGCAACTTCTTCAAGTACTGTTGCCAAGGTGATTTTTGGTAAATGTATGAGGCCAGTTTTCCTCAAGTTCACACAGGTGTCCTACCAGAGTGACAACGGGTGAAATTCATCACAAGAACTAAGAACTAAGGACAAGAAAAAAAAAAAGAAAAAAGAAAAAAAGAAAGAATTGAAAGAAAGTATCAAATTTTTTATGTGAATACAAATCTATGAATTAGGCCACTATTATCTATTGTGTTTTATAATGACATTTTAAAACCAGATCATTAATACCTTTGTCACAGATGAATCTAAACCTGTCCGCTTTGGATGAACTACACAGTGTTTTCAGAACAGAACCAGTATCTTCTGTGCTCTGTGTAGGGCTCACCTCTGGGGCTGGCAGCCCGAGGCTATGCTGCACACACAGATTATTTCACCATAATTAAGAGTCCAGGATCTTCAGGGACGCCTCGGTCTTGCTGCGTTATCAACCTCAGCCTTCATTCTGTAACATTACATCAGTACCATCACTATTTTGATTTGATTCGACCCCCTTCAAAAGGATTCAACCGCCTGGAGGTGTAGTAAGAGACACTGCCTTATAGATTCAGTCATCTTAGAAAAAACAGGAATTGGCTGGTTCCATCTGCTGAGATCTTTGGGCTGTACTGACCTGCGGTCTGATTGACAGCAGGGTTGATTCCATATGGACGAACTGTTAGATGAGGATTGACTGATTTTGTCTAGCTGGGGAAAAGACTGTGTGTGACTACCGCTTTGACTGGCAGCTGGCTGTTCTGAGTGGATACAGTACAAGTTTCCTTTGCAGGGGGTTGAGCAGACACAGGATTGGCCGAATCATCAATTATAGGAATGATTGACAGCTGACGGTGTGTGCACAGATGTAGTTGCTCCCAGCAAGAGAAATTAGATGTGGAGTAATCAATCAGTGTCGCTGGCAGCTTTCCATGTAAAACACAATTCAGGCATTAAATTGTTATATTAACGTATTAATGTACAGTAGGCCTGTATAATCTAATGTATATGTTAAATTAATTGTCTTATCTTTAGCCAACCATTAATAGACTTAGGAAATACTTTTTATTTAGTATTTACTTAGTATTTTAAATTAAATATATTTCAACTTTGAATCCTATTTTATTCTGTATTTTGTATAAAGTATATATTAAATATATCCTATTATATAATTATATATAAATATAAATATGTGTGTGTGTGTCTGCATGTGTACATTAAGGCAATGTTTTAATGTTAATGTTTTTTGGGGGGTTTTTTGCAAACATTTTGGGAATGTTGTTTTGGAATTTCTTCTAAACTTTCTAAACGTAGTCCAACGCACATCTGAAATATTTTGTTTTAAATTTATTTTTAAGGACATTATTAAAGAAAATCAAACACTCCATTAATCTTAAGAATGTTTGTTCTTCCAGTTGTTTGAGAAAACATTGCTAGAACAATAGAACAACACAAAACAATAGAATGTTATAAAGTTATAGAGACATTTCCCTGTTAGCCGGGATATTAGTCTAATAAGCCATAGAAATTTTATTTAATATTGTCTTTCAGTGAATCCAGTCATTTACAGCTAATTTGTGTCTTTATTACAATCATTAAGCACCCGACCTCCACCATGTGGGAACATCCTGAAAGATCTCAATCAGATTCCATTCTCTACACTCATAACAGTGTCTAAAACCTCAAATTACATTAGAGCTTTGAAATTTCAGTTCATATTTATAATGACAATTTTCGCATGAGATACACATGCGAGCTGTCAAACAGCAGTCAGTTGTCCATCAAATAACTGTCAATTCCACCATCACATTTATTGCATCCATTTATTTTCTCTAACATTCAAAATTTACTAAATTAAGTCAAATTAATTTGTAATTATCTGTGTGAATGTCCATAAGCCACGTTCAGAATATGAAACGATGCATTCCCAAAATTAAAAGATAGAGGGCAGCCTTGCGACAAGAACAGCCAGGGCTGTAAGCGATCTATCAAGCTGCCCATCGTCAACGTAAAATATGCTTAGTATAATTAAATACAACGTGCATGCATTCATTTTTAATTAATCATTACGTTTACTATTATACGTTCGTAAAAAAAATACAGCTTCCTCAAACAATCAAGAAAACAATTAGAAACCACAACAATGCATGCAAATATAACAACTGCATGGACTTCTTGCAACACTGGCGACTGATTTATCTTTACTCTACTCTGAAGTCAGTAACATTTTCATTTCAGCAACATGAAACAAAACAAAAAAAAAACTCTCAAATATAAAAATCTCTCATTCAAACGCACACATGTCATGGACACCCTGCAGTGGCTGCCATTTAAGCGGTGTAAATAATTGAGGAATAGCATTTGCCGTCATCCCCCACATGAGATGTGTCTATAAAAGAGCATCAGATCTTCTCTTTGAGAGGAGGAGTCTGATGTCGCAACACACTGAGCTCTCCTCAGCAGCTAATCGATGGAGGAGTCAATGACTGCACCTTTTCAAGCTGTTTACAATATGGACTTCCTTTAAATACATCCTGAGTGTAAGACGAGTAAGCAGTGCCAGGCAAATACTGCGGGAGTGGATTAATGAATAGCTATTACAGTTTAGTTATTCCAAAGAATAACACGTATTAATTCAAGGCAAATATTTCAAATGAGCATAATGATGGTAGCACAATTTTAAAGTTTAAAGTATAAAAAGTTTTGTATAAAAACAAACAACGTTTGGGAAGAGTTAAAACTTCCCGACTTGTTTTCGCCACGAGTTCACTAACGCCTCGTGTCAGTAGAGTGGATTTCAACACATCACACCTTGCAGCTATTCCTGGCGCTACGTCATGTTAGCTTAACCTTGCCAAGACACCCTGCAGCTAAGCTTGCAGTTGAAACAAAACAGAATTATGTTACAAATGTCTAACAGAGACGTGTGGGCAAACCGATACAGCAGACGCCGACGGATTAGGGTCTGTTTTTATTTAATCAGGTTCGCAATAAAGCTCTGAATGTTCTGATTTTGTCACGAACAAACGAGCCTTGTACAGATGTTTGTCCAGGAAAGCTGCTCACCTATGCCCGCGTGAAATAACTTCCCTTCCCATGATCCTCTCGGCCGAGTTTCACTCGTGTAGGATTATGGCATAATCAATAAACGCTGCTAAATGCTCCTCCTTACCACGACAAAGTGCTGGTAATAATCTGGAAGCTGTTTTTAAGTAAATGTGTATTTGTTAAAACGGCCATTTAAGGCATCGATTTATTGTTTTTTAAATATGTTAATATTTTTTTTTTCCTCATGAAAAGGAAACAATTGTGTGAATACGTCAGAGGTGTGGGACTTTAGGAGGCTCAGAGTAAACGGGTTTTGTAATTGAATGTGTGAAGACTTCAGAAGGGCTTTCTCTGCCTGTAATAGGATGACAGAAAAGAGTGAAAACCTGTTTTAGTTTGTGTGAAAGCCTATTCTGATAAATACATATATACTGTACTAGCCTACACACATGCACGCACACACACACACACACACACACACACAACATAAAGCAGGCCTACATTAAAAATAAAATAAAAAAATTTAAATTCTCTTATTCTGTTGCTAATGGAAGACCATGTGAATTTTGTATAGCATACAATTACACACAAAGATAAAGTTTAAATGATTCCCATGTGCCATGCTGACAAATGAAGAAAATTTGTGATGAGCAAAACACTGTTAGAGTTAAGTGATTGTCTCTTTAAAACAAAAGCACATTTTGTAAACAGGTGACAATTTCTTGCATCAATGAGAACTGTCATGGGATTTAATTATGCTACAGAAAAGGTATTTAATTATTTTTTATTCTGTTAATTACACTTCATGTTCTAATCTAAAGTGTCATATCAAAACAAGCTAACTGGATAATAAACAGTAAAAACAGTGTTGTTGTGGTTAGCTTTGTCTAATATTAACTCCTTGATGATATTTAACTTTGAGTTTGTAACAATATGAATTAGGTTTATTCATTTAGTTAAAAAAAGTGTCATTATTTACTGTTTGTTTTAACACAAAAGAAGATATTATAATATAAGATATATAATTTGGCAATGAAAAAATTTGGTCACCATTGACTTCTAATTAATTGAAAAAAAAAAACCTGATATATTTTTTCAAAAATATTATTTTTGGTACCACAAAATAAAGTCTTAGATGTTTGGAAAGACATGAGGGTGTGTGAATGATGACAAATTATTATTATGTTCTATGAACTATCAAGCTTTCATATTCATCAGCTGTTTAGGCTGATTCCTGCAGACAGGAAAGCAGAAGATGTACGTGCTAAATGTCATCACCTATGGCTGTTGCTCCCTCTGGACTGTCTTGTCAAGCAGTCAAGGCTCCTTCCTGATGTCTTTACAGAGCCAACTGGATCGGCACACACTTTATCAACCAGTCATCAATCTTTCATCTGCCTCTTATCTATAATTAATGCCTTTACACAGCGGTCGGTTGTGGGGTCCATACAGGTGTGTGTGTGTGTGCTATAATAAACAGCCAGGTTATGTGTCCAAGTGTGTCAATATCGATGTTCACGCAGTGACTCTACCAGACCCGTGCAGGTTCCTGACTTCTGCAGGAAGAATAAATCCAGACGCTTTCCCAGAATACATTACACAGGAAATAAGAGGAGACCTCTGCTCTCTCTCGGACTTCAGATGTCTTTGTGCCTCTAATGGAGGAGCTTTCCTCTGATATGATTGAAGACAGAAGAGCTCTCCTGGCGCTCCTCTCCCCCGCCCCCCGGGCCAGCATCTCAAAGGGAAGGAATAGATTATCCCCCTCGCTGAACCCCACCAAGTCAGACAGCCAGTGCAGGACATTATCATGTCAAAATATGGCATCACTTAATTTCCATGGCAACCTCATGTCAGTAGATCCCTGTGCAGCATAGCAAAATTTCAACATCCTTTGGCATTAAATATACGGCCAATTTCATTAGCCCAACAACGGCGGCATTGCTCGGCGTTTTTCCGAATGCATCCCTGTTTACAGTAGTGGATTCCAAAGGTCGTGTTTGTTAGTTGTTAGTAATGACCGGAGAGTGGTGCTGAGACTGCTTTGGCTCCACTGGGGTCAGGCCAGAGTGATTGACACAGGGATGTGTATTATTTTCACATGAGTGGATTTGCAGTGGAGGGAAGGGTTGAGGAATAATGCATTAGAGCACTCTAATCTGGTTAGGCTAATCTCAGTCCCTACTGCTGAGCTCTGACAGAGAGAAAGAGGGATGCTGGGGGAGATGCTTAGGAGCGCTTTAGGAAAGGGAATGTCAGATGGAGACCCTCAGGTTGAACGATACATGAATCTGAATGAATGTTACGCCTGAGTCGTTCTGAAGGACTGACTGTAAATGTGTGTGATGGTGTGTTTATTCATGAACCCCCCAACACTATGTCTGTTGTTAACTAATCATTGTTTACATCTTTAGTAAAAAAGTATCAGTGTTGGGTATATTTATCTATTAAGAACAAAGTCTTTTTTGCATTATTTGTAGTATGTGTGTGTGTTTTATGAATTAAATATTGCAATTAATAAAAAGGCCCTGTAGTCTGATTATGAGTATTTTCAAATGAAATTTATTCAAGGATAATTTCTATAATTTAAATTATAAATTAAATTGTTTAACTTTATTCTTTATATAATAACATATATTCAAATCAAACAAAGTAATTATACTAGAGTAATACAGTAAGTTATTATAATATAGCAATATGAATCTAACTATGAATCTATCTAGCAATATGAAAACAATGGGAATTATATGTATATATATATATATATATATATATATATATACACACACACATAAATATTCATATATATATATATATATATATATATTGGTAAGATTAATAAGGTAGGTCTGTGTTTTATACTGAGATTAACACATAAGGCATAGGTCTGCATTTCATATTCTAGATATGAACTGAATTAAAACTGTCTGTTACTGTGGGAATATGCCCTGAAACTGGTCTTTCCCTGCCTACTAGGGAGAGTAAGACCGATCATTGCCTTTCCTCAGACAAATACTGCAAAATGGACTTCATATCTGCATCCATATTTACTATACAGATATGGAAATGAATATCAGGGAAGACAGATTGAAAAGAGTTTGACTTGGAAATGAGAGTGAGATTTTTCATTACCGTCACAGAGAACCTCATGTGGGTCTGACTCCATCATTTGAATGTGATTGGTTATGCACTGAGGGGAAAAAGCACATTAGGTATGGGGCTTTCCTCTTATTTTTATTTCTTTTTTAACTCCTGAGGCCTGAACCTTGAGTTTTAACAAAAGAGGAAAACTACACACACACACACACACACACACACACACATACGCACACCATACACACATATAAAAAAAAATCATATTTATGTCAATGTTGTGTCTGTAAAGTCGGTGCCTAAATACTTAAAATACAACTCTCGCAAATACCTACTTTAAGCCATGCTATTTCCTTCCTGTGTTTCCAAACTTCAAAAGGCAAACACACATTTCCCTGGATAAATGAAAAATGTTGTCATGAATGGTTTGAGCTTCTGGTTCCGGTGTGCACGTGCATCTCATGTGTTGATTCGTCTGGCTACAGTTAGTTTGTCACAGCCTTTTAATTTGATACAAGAGCCAATTAAAATTGGCCCAGAGACATGAAGGTCAAATGGTAACCAGCAGGGTCGTTGCCATGGAAATTATGAACAGCTGCTCTTCCATAATGCAAAATGAAACCCGCCGTAATTGCTGGGAATGAGAAATCGTATCCGATTATCAAAGTCAAATTGATTTACGTCTGCCACTACTGTACGTTACGCACCTTTAAACCGGTCCACAACTTAATAAAAAGGGTCAGATACAAAATTAAACCCGACACTGATAAATTCTATTGCACAGAAAAAAAACATTACCTGCTAATATATCTTGAGTGCACCTCTGAAAGCAGAGAAAGAGACGAATGCTAGGTTGGCGGGACTAGTAACAGGACATGGGCATCAAGCACAGTGTTGATATGCCACACCACACTCTTTAGCATCTGTGTCCGCTAATGAGCTGATTTCTGCACTGTTTTATCTAATCTCCCAGGATAGGCCATTAGCATCTCCAAAGAGAGAGAGAGAGAGAGAGAGAGAGAGAGAGAGAGGCAGCGTTAGTTATATTAAAAGCAATAGCACACTATTGATGGTCACAGCCAATAGCAGGGTAGCACGAACACTCTCCCGGCTAAAAGCCCGCGCTAATAGGTCCCTTACGGCAGCGGGACGGAAACAAGGCGGAAAAGGAGGCGAGAGGTTAATTTGGTCCTGCCCAGGTGAACCAACCAGTCAACCCTCGCAGATTTCTCTTTCCCCTCCTCTCTACTCCAAACACTTAATGATTATTAACATGCTTCAAATGCTTAAGGAGCACTGGGAGTCTCTCTCATACTCTCTCTCTTTCTCTCTCTCTCCTCCTCTCTGGCGCACTGGAGCGCAAAGGGAAATCATTATGCTAATGAGCCTGCCGCCGCTGTTTTTATTTCCTATAATCACCCTCGTCTCCGTGGCGATCTTCAGGGACGTGCGGTGGTACACACACACAATCGTTTCGAGCTTTATAAATATTTCCCCTTTTTCTCGCCACATTTTTTTTCAAAGGAAGAACAAAGGCGCTTGTGCGTTTATAAGAGGCCCTGTGTCTGCGCGGGAGAGAGTTAGGAGTGTGGAAATGAATCGAACGCCACCGAGTAACTCGCTGTTAGCTCTGTCTGTGTCGTCTGGGTGTGATTGTTTTGAAGTCTCACATTTAACAATAATACACACGCGATCAAACAGATTCAGACGGTGCATCTTCAACCATTTTTATTTGGATTAATTACTGATAAATGTGTCTCAAATGGCATTTGAGGTGAATTAGGAATTCTGTCGATAATTAGCATATTAGAGTCTGCGTGACGTGCGCTTTCAACCGACGCGTCACTTTTGGATCGCTCTGCGAATTTTCGCGGGAGAAAACGTTTAAATAAGAATTCACGCGTTTGTTTTAAAAGCCACTTTATGTCGCTTTAGACTTTTTTCACATTTCCGGGTTTCTCAGCAGCGGAGGTCGTGATTGGTGAACTTCAAGAGCAGTGAATGGGAAAGTAGCACAAATGTATTTTTTGCATTCTCCAAAATTCCATGATTACTTCAAAATCTAAAAAAAAAATACAAATATTTAAGATGCCGTAAACGTGTCAGAGTCTTGCGAAAAGGGAATAAGCAATGGACTGTTTCCTGCGAAATGTCGCCAGACTCTCCTAACCTGACCGCTCTTTAACCATGCCACATTTGCTTTATTAAAAAAAGATTGGGTTGTTTTAGTCGAGCCGCTAAATGCGCTGAGCTCTTCACCAGCTCTTGGGGTAATTCAGACCCCTCTAGAGCTACACTAATGAGGGGATAATAGCCCCTGTGAAATGTAAATAAAACTCAAATCCCCTCACAGAGGGAGAGGAGGGGCCAGATGGAGCTACTCTGAAGGCTGGGAAGCGTACTCTCTCTCTCTCTTTTCCTCCATTCGGTTCATCGTTCACTCATATACATCACGTCTTCTCACTCCATTATCAGCCTGCTGAAATTTTAGTGAGGGAAATTGTATGCATTTGGTTTGCTGGCAACTTATTTCACACACTTTTCCCTCAGGACGGCAGGGGGAATCTGGTACCTCTAAAGACGCTGTTGATAAACAGACGCTACAGGGAAGACCCAATCCCTTCAATTGATTTTTTAAACACATTATTCATACATCCGGACTGGCTCAAGGGTGAGATAGGCTGACAGAGGCATTTGAAGTGAGCTGAATTGATAGGAGCGGGGGACCCGCAGTAATGTATTATGCATTATAGACAATGATCAGCCATTACAAATCACCTAAGGGCAGGCAATAGATTGAGTTCTCTGGAATATCTGATAAAGCGCTGCTTTGAGGAGAACAAACACACACTGAATGGATTTACCATCATTCAGAGCTTTAGCCCGAGCTCAGAATGCATCGCTACCCGCAGGGCAAAAAATGCTGTTGCCTTCCTCCTTTAAAAATAAACAGTATAAGCAACTTGTATGGGTCTCTCAGTCAAGGTCTTACTTTGCAACGGAGCTGCTGTTGACAGGGGGCCTTTTAGTTGCGGTACAAAGCACATAAAACAAAAGATTGCGTACAGATGTACCTGACTTTGACTGGTGGACGTCTTTGTAAATTGATTGCCACTGAAGTGCAGCACTCCTGAAGGGGGAATAAAAAACAGGAAGTCACAATTCTCCAAGTGAATGGCAGAAATGCCAATTCATCAAATGATACATTAGTAATTTAGCGAGCTCACAGGCTCTCGATAAGCCACGGGCTCAGTATAAATCCTTCAGAGCATTCGTTCCGACAGAGATGGAGGCGTTTCCACATCATTAGTGGCGGGGCAGAAAGCAGAGTGGCTCTCTCTCACACACAGAAACACACACACACTTTTCCATAGGGCACAGATGGGGAAACATTCCCCTCATCCGAGCCACGAGCAACCTGTTTGTTTCCAGGTGGAATTCTTCCTCTGAGACTATCCGGATAGCACAGCCGTTTACCTTTCTGTTCATGCGTAACGCTGCAGATGATGCCAAGACTACTTATCTAGACTACTGTGATGTGCACCTCCACTTATTTTTAATGCATTCCCATGCATTTGTTGTTAATCTTATGCACAGGCTATTAACATTTAAGAGTCTTTTTTGTTGAGAGGAAATGACTTTTTCTTTTGCTTGCAGAGTAAAAAGATATTAAAAAGACAAATTGGACAAAAAAAATCAGGCTTTTAGAAACAGGAAATGCTGCAAGCATGATGGCGGTGCATGTAGCATACAGAAAAATAAATAAATGTAAAAGTAGCCTCAAAATCAAATGAACAGATATGCCCAGAATGAGTAATGCCCACCAGTTAAACAATACAATTGTTTTCAGCTGTATGATCATTATTACTTGCTCTCTGCAGAGCCAATTTACTATTAAGAGCAGAGGTAGCCTTGGGGCTCTGAACAAGATACTCAAGTAAAATCAAATAAGAAACCTTATTCTATGAACTATGAATCATATTGTATGTGTTTGCAAGGAATAGAGGGCATTCTCAAAGTTTGCTCAAAAAAAAAAAATGCCAAGGAAGGCTTCAGCTTATCAGATTTCATATGGTGTTGCTCCCCAAAAAAGGAACCATAATTATGAATAAGTTGTATTTTATGAAAAAAAAAAAAAATACATATACATATATATATATATATAAGAAACTAATAACTGAGATGTGTACACTTACATGCATTCAAGGTGTAATGAAAATGGGTAAAAATTATTGTTTAAAGAATTTGAATAAGATATAAAGAATAGAAATAGAGAGTTTTTAAAATGGCGTGTGGAGTGTAAACAAGATTTAAAAAATGGACACACGATAAAAACATGCACACGCTGTACCACAAGCATCCGTAATACTGAGCAGAACCAAAATCTGAATTATTCTGCCATAAACCGATGCCGTACCCCACAGGTCGTGTGTTTCTTAAACCGATACCCCAAACCGAATGTGTGTAGATTACCATAGCTTCCTGCATAATGACTACCCTGATTTTGTAAACCTCTGAGTCAAGCATAGACTAAACGGCTAAAACGTTTGCTTATAGCCATGTAATGATTACTTCTGTGATTCTACATCCCATCCATTGTGAACGGGGTGGAGTAAAGGACGCTAGTTACAATTCTCAAAATTAAAGGCGAAACATTCACCTTCTAATCTACGTAAAACATAGAATTAACCGAAAACATTTTGATCATAAGTTTGCGAGGAGGGAAGAACCCGTACGTGATGTATGACCTCAAAGCCGGTGGATAATAATGACTAAAACATCGCAGACAGCCAAAATATTGTAAGTACATCAAACAGTAATTTTGCAGAGGTTCATCTCAGACAAAGACTTGGGAAATGCCAAACTAGGTGATCGTTCTGTGTCAAACGCAAACAAAAAAGAACAACCCAGCCACTGAGGCCGAGACGTGCCATTCAGCCGCATTAAGGGATCACCTCTTTTCTTTCTTTTATCTAATAGTAGGGATTTCAAGGAGCCTAAGACATTGTCTTGGGTAGAGGTTAGCAGACTGGCAGGCACCCACAAGTACAGTAGCTGTGTCTTTAAGGAGACATATGAAGAATGCAGAGAGAGTGCTTTGAAACACACCCTGTCATCGTGCGATGAATGCAGAGTGTTTAGATAGCACCACACCGCCCTGTTTGACTGCGCCGCGGATGATCGGAAATACCAGGTTCAAAATGTTCCCATTTGATATTCGGAGCAGGTAAGATTACCCGGGATATGTGCTGTCAAAAAGACAAAATGCCAAAAAAGTTGTGCCGTGATATTAGCTTTGGTTGTTGTGGTAGCTAAAAATGAAGCTCCGTCCTCAAAGCAGATGTTTTACAAGAGAAGCCCAGAGTGAAGTTTCGGCTGAGACTTCTCCACTCATTAGCTAAAAAGTATAAGAACTTTAAAAAGTTATCAAAGAATGTTAAATACGACTTTCTTCTAAATGAGGCTTCATTTACAGCGCTCTTTGTGTTTACTTCGTAATTGTTTCTCAAAGGAATTCCGCTTAATGAGTTGTTTGTGCACATGTTAGGCTATAAATATGTGCTGGTGTTTAAAACATCATAATTCACACTAAATAACCATAAAATGGCTTGTATTTGTTGGAAATTTAAACCAAAAATGAGACAATGCCTCATTAAAAGTACAAATAAAACTGAATAAATTTAAAGGAAAGATATACAAATGATAGAAGAAACTAAGAAATAATAAGACTTGGTGATAATTTTTTTTTCTGTTTGAGGTAAAGTGGTCACCAGGATAAATCACACGTGCTTATTTTATCTTTTGATTAATATTTTTACTGTTAATACTACAAGGTGCAAAAAAGTTATTTTGCATACATAAATTAGTGAATGCAACATGCTAAGAATCAATCAACAAATAAATCAACAAATGCAGGAAAAAATACTATATATACACACACACACAAAGCATTTATTTGCAAAAACAGTTAACATTAGACTCTACAATCTTCAAAAATCATGTTTTTTTATTATTGTTATCAGTTATCATGTTTTTATTGTGTGTTATTGTGTTAGTTACTTTTTAACCTAGTCAAACAAACCCAGTTGATGCAAACTGCAGTTTAATTGAAATTAATTTGAATGTGCAATAAAAAAAACAATGAGAATTGTTATAAATGTTTTATTACATATTTTATGTAAATGTACATCCAAATTAAATTCTAAATACATCCTACATCTGTAAAGGAAGAAGAAGTGTTTTTTTCGGGTTTCTTAAAAAAAGAAAAAAAAAAAAGAACTATTTTGAAATGCAACCTCTCAAATCTTATAACAAGGAACATCTCTCTGACCCACATCATATCATGTTCAGATAAAGAGCTGAGGCTCCGTAAGACTGAAACCCTCAAACCTCTGGATATGTATCACACACACACACACACACACTTAACAGGTGTACAGCGATGTCTGTTTTAAAACACATTTCTTTAGTTTTTTTCCTCAGTGTCTCTACTTTAGCAAACTAAGATCTCTCCAAACACAAACACAACACCTCCAAATATACACACGATCTGTCTAGACAGTCCAGCGCTGGAGATGACATCATTCCCACATTCCTGCGTGTGGAGTGTGTGTTGATACGACGGCCATTGCTCTACTCACTTAATCCCCTCATGGCTCATTAGTGTGTGTGTGTTGTAGGAAAGGACACTGACGTGACGATGGGGGTCAGAAACACATGGACAGGGTAACGAGTGCCTCTCCAGGAACCTGCTCCACAAAGCTAACTGCTCTTTAATTAGCCACACACACACACAAACACTCCTACAGGCTTTGTGTATCTGCGCAAGACTAAATAACGTCTGATTATTTACCCACCTGAAGCATTTTTTTTTGATAAACTACTGACATTTTCCACTGTTTTTCTTCTCATCTGAAGCACAAGCACATTTCAAAGGGGTTTCTTACAGTGAGTGTTGTTAGAGAATGATGCTGCTTGATTACAGGCTGAGCTGCTCTGGATTTATTTCGAACAGTAGAACTGTTTTCATCTGGAAATTCCTACAGAGCTCAGTGTCATGTGCCATTTACTGTCAGATGTAAACTACATCTGTTCTTTCGTGTCCTTATGGTCCATCCTGCTAGAACACTCAGAGGCCGAGAGAGAGAGATTGAGGAATGTTTGGGTTTGCACGGCTGATCTGAGGAGTATAATTCATCATCCGGGTGTATATTACACTGCAGTCAACAGAGACAGTGCACAGTACAGGATGACTTTAGCTGACTTTAGCTAAAGAGATGGTAAGAGCTTCAGAGAATTCAAAACAAAATTCAAAATCTGAATTAACTATTCGGTTTACACTAAGAAACTCCATTTTTAATAATGTTTTAATAATAAATAATCTAATGCTGTATTTTGTTTTCGGTCCAAAAATTGGCTATTTACTTTCATATTGATTAAAAATAATTATAACAATAATAATAAAGCAAGCTAGAAAGAAATTCTAACATCCCATATTGATATATTTTTGGGATGTTGGCTAAACCAAATTTATGTTTTACATGTCAAAATAAATATTAACCATTCATTAGAACATGTAAAACAATATTAATGTTTCTTAATGTTAATGTTGTGTTTAATGTTTCTGTCCACTGAAAACAGAAGAAATAATAAATATTCCAGAGGAATGTGGCTTCATATGTCGTTTTAGATTTCACATTATGATATATGAAAAGGAGAGGCATATAAAAATGATGGGTAAGGGTCAAAGGTCATCGCCTATTCTGGGTTAGATATAAAATCATATCCTGAATGGTTAGAAGTCAATCTAAAATAACACCACCAGAGAGTAAAATACATAAATAATAAAAATAAATAATTATCTCACAATATAGTAAACAAATTTTGGTTTTCAAAAAATATGCAGCAGCTCAACTGTTTTCAGCATTAACAATAATTACGAATGTTTTTTAATCCGCATATTAAAATGATTTCTGAAGGATCATGTGGCATTAAATAAAATAATTTGATTTTAAACTTTTTATATTGTTATAATAATAACAATATTGGTATTGGTTGCACCACAGGATTTAATCTGGAATTAAATTGTATATTTAAATGTTAATAGATTTCCATTTTTCTTATTGGCAACATAAATAAATTAAGAAAAATAAAATGCAATGAAATAAAATGAACAATTTACAAGTCAAGCATAGGACCTAATGACAAATGTAAGTGGGCTTAAGTGCACTGATATCCATCATCATTACAATCAATAAACCTAATCTGTCTCAAAACAGCTCAGCCTTTCATACAAGTCAAAAAGAGTCCTCAACAAGAGTCAAAAAGCATTAGCATCATTACTTTAGAATTAGCTGGATTTGATCATTCTGGGTGCTTTAAGAGGGTTTATGTTAACTCTGAACTGCATCGACTTTAAAACACATTCTTTCTAAGCAGCTTTCATAAATATTTGACCTCGGCATGATTAGGTCTTATAATACCTCAGCCCCCCTCTCTGCCTGGCCAACCTGAGGCCTGAATGAGCCTCTTGTACGATGTGTTTGTGTGGATCTCTGCGGGCCACAGGGTTAATAAGCTAGTGATGACGGCAGCCAAGCACTGTTGACCTCCGCCAATATCATTATTATGCTGGCTTGAACCCGAGAAGAGGAAGGTCTCAATCAATCGAAATATTATTACGCCTCCTACCTGTCCACTAGTATTTAAAGAAAGCATCCGGTACTGAGTGAGAACGCTGGCATGTGTCAAGAGTAACTGGATCGTCTTTTACTGCAGAACAGATAAAGCCGAGTGTTTGAGCTGGATTAGCGCTAAAGGCCGCGACTAGATGAAGGCTGTTGATTGGCTGCCAGATCTATGTTGACAGTGAAGTCTTTAATAAGACGTTCCTATGCTACTAATATAGGGAACTTCTAAATATTGCAGCTTGATTAAAGTAAAATATTTTCATTACATTTGTGTGAGAATATATAATCTTTTAAAAGTTTGGGTTAAGTATTAGTGCTGTCATATGATTAATCAGGATCCAAAACAAAAGTTTTTGTTTACAGAATATGTGGGTAACACTTTATAATAATTTTTTGTTGCAAGGCATTCATAAGTGATTAGTTAATTATCAACTAATCATTTACTAAATTTTCATAAGCAATTAATAAGTGATATGCTAGTAATTTATGTGTTATTAAGTCATTTACAAATGATTAGTTAATGATGAACTAATCATTTACTATATGTTCACAAATGATTAAGTAATATGTTAA
>JAUCMT010000043.1:5787831-5800081 GCA_032357475.1 Enteromius thamalakanensis | reverse complement strand
TGGAGAGACCTAAAAATGGCTGTCCAACAACGTTTACCATCCAACCTGACAGAACTGGAGAGGATCTGCAAGGAGGACTGGCAGAGGATCCCCAAATCCAGGTGTGGAAAACTTGTTGCATTTTTCCCAAAAAGACTCATGGCTGTATTCGATCAAACGGGTGTTTCTACTAAATACTGAGCAAATGTCCAAAGGACCATGTGATATTTCAGTTTCTCTTTTTTAATAAATCTACAAAAATGTCAACAATTCTGTGTTTTTTCTGTCAATATTGGGTGCTGTGTGTACATTAATTAGAAAAAAATGAACTTAAATGATTTTAGCCAATGGCTGCAATATAACAAAGAGTGAAACATTTAAGTGAATACTTTCCACTGTATAATTAATGTATGAGGTAAGTGTATCACATCTTTTCCAGTGTCCTAAACGTTAGCCTACAGCTAAAACATAAATGTTGTAAACAAATGTAACCCTTTCTGAGAGAATGATAATCTAAATATTAGTGGAAACGTGTTTAGGTGTTTTTTAACACCTGAGAACGTCACCGACAGGTGATTCGGTTGCCATTTTTAAAACGTAAACCTCCTTGCTGCCAAATGGAGGACTATCTGCTGTAATTAAATCATTAAATCCCACTCTCCGCTTCACAGGACACGAAGAGAATCGACTAACCAGCTCGCCAAACTCATTTGCTACTCGAGCATGAAATTATGACTTTTTTGGATAAATAATTACAAAGCTAACATCTGATAGCAAGGTGCACCCAGGGGGAGGATTAGCGCAGACAGGGGTGTTAGCCCTCATTACCAGCAGTGGATGAGAGGAGGAGAGAGAAAATATACTGGGATGGAGAGATAGGCTGTGATTTTAATTGCAGGCTTCTCTGGTTGGCTCCTTATCACAACCTCTCAGAGGGATCAAATGGCTCCTCTGAATGGAGCATTTCATTAACCTGTCACCTTATCACGGGACAACCTGTGTGATGCTAATGTGCAAATTACCATAAACGGGATCGTTTGTTTCCCTGTTGGACATTACTGAGACCCTCTCTGGCACGCCGTGTGAACGTTTGTGTGTGTGCGCGCGCTTTGAGAAGGAGGGAGCGATGATGATGATTCTCTCCGCTCCATCAAATCACTATTACGCGCCTTTATTACCTTCTTCACCAGTCCAAACCACCAAACGTAGAAGCCGCTAATACATACAAACCCTCGCATGTGCGTGTGGAAAATGCGTAGTAAAACATGAAATATTGACTGAGGAATGGTCAGATGTATTTGATCACGGATGGACAGTGGCAAAATTTTAATGAACACTCAGTACATACTTTGTTTTCTTTTCCATTCCCTTCTTTCTGGAAAATGGATTTAGCCTACTCAACTAAATCCAGTCCGTTTCAAGGATAAAATAATTAATGGAACTTTTTTCATATTGTTATACTAGCCTATATTTTTCAGATTTAATATTAAATAGTTGGTCAATGGGTTATTTGGGCATAACAAACATTACATGTCTGCATTATGCTGACTGTAAATTAATATTTCTCATTAGTTTTAATTTCAGTAAGCTAAATTGAATCAGATATTGGTTTTGTTTGTCATCGTAAAAGTGACGCGATATGGTTTCATGGCTTAATTTTTTACAAAAACAATGTCAACAATATACTGTATACACGTTCATCAAATAACGTATAGGCTAAATAGTTTACAGTGAAATTATGTATAACATTTGTTAAAAAATGTTTCTGTGTTGTAAGAGAGTTGACAAATTAACTGTTTTGTGTTAAGTCAATTAATTTAAATGGCAAAATGTCTATGTGTAGCCTAAAGCAACAGAGCATTTAATAAGGTTATAATAACTATTTCCTTATTTTATGTTTAAAGCCTTCGATATTTGTTGTCATATTCAACACATTTACGCGAACAAGTCTGAAGCACTTCTTCGTTTACACTGGCACACAAACACACAGTAATACACACTGCAGCCTACTTATCGCGTGGCCTCGGATAGGAGGGGCCTCGCGCTTAAGTAGCATGCCAATCAAGCCGTCAACTTCAAATTGTGAGAGGTCCAGAGGGTAGACGCATCACTAGACGTTCCTCCTGACGAGACCGCGCTTCTGCACCAGGCGAGAGTTATCGCTGTGATTGAAAGTGGATTGCCCTTCTCTCTTGTAAATCTCCGTCAGAGTTCCTCGGGAGTTGGACATGTCGTTCCCCCAGCTGGGTTACCCACAGTTCCTAAACGCCTCCCAAGAGGTGTACGGAGCGGAGCGCGCGGCTGTCATGCCGTCCTCTCCACGCGAGGGAAGCTCGGAGAACAGCGCAAATCCCGCGGCTGCAGCGGCGGCGATTACGCCGATGCTCGGCATGTACGCGAATCCGTGGACCGTGCAAAACTATAGCGCCTTCCTACCCTACAACAGTGCCGAGCTGGCCCTGCTCTCTCAAATGGTAAGACACTTTTAATACTTTACATTGGTTTTCTAGAGTTCTTTCTCGCGGCTGAATATTTATACAACGTTTGAAGTGGCGAATAAAGCATTAAACAGGACTCTGTCACGGTTGAATCATAATATATGTCAATTAGCAATGTTTTGATGGACATAACTTGCATAAATATTATAATATTGCATTAAGTCATAGAATTCAGTTATGGGATTTATTTAAGAATATCCATCATTTAGTTGTTTAAAAAATAGGAAATTATAATCTGCCATTTACAAGGTGATACAAAAAATAAACAAATAGATAAAAATAAAATTTAACGATAATTCGTCTTTATTTCAGAAATATGCTATTAATTTGGTTTGTTTTAACCAATTCATAAACGTTTTGCAAATATTTATATTTCGACACTCAAAAAAGAATCGCTAAATACTTGTAATTTGTTTGTTTTGTTTATTTTTTTATTTTTTTTACCTGAGCTAAAAAAGTTTGTACAGTAGAGTTTCTCCCCAAGATAAAATAGTTTTTTCTATTATCTTTTTTAAAAGGAAAAAAACGAACAGGAAAAAAAAGATATTCTACACCTTACATCTCTGTTTCTGGTGTTTTTTTACGCTTTAACTGATAATTAATTTTCCAATCCCCAGGGGTCGCAGTATGAGCTGAAGGATAACCCCGGGGCACATCCACCAGGATTTGCAGTCCACGCTGCGCCCGGTTTCTACCCATACAGCCAGTACCAGTACGGTGATCCGGCCCGGGCCAAGAGCGCTACCAGAGAGACCACCAGCACACTGAAAGCATGGCTGCAGGAGCATAAAAAGAACCCGTATCCCACCAAGGGCGAGAAGATCATGCTGGCCATTATCACTAAGATGACCCTTACGCAGGTGTCCACCTGGTTTGCCAACGCGCGCCGGAGACTCAAGAAGGAGAATAAAGTGACTTGGGGTCGCAGCGCGGAGGACAGAGACGGACGAATTTTTGACAGCGACAATGAGGACGACGCGGACAAAAACGACGACGAGGAAGAAATCGATCTAGAAACCATCGATATGGACAAGCCCGAGGAGCCCAGAGGAGATCTGAACAAGGAAAGCTCGGATAATCAGAGCGAGAGAGAAACCGTGGAAACGCCGCGGATATTATCCTCACCGTCAGCACTTAAAAATACGGACAGCCCTATGTCGAATAGTAATAAAGAACAGAGTGTGGTCAAAAGCGTTGGTGAGGTGTCTCCAGGTGGACCGGTGTGTCAGAGGCCTGGGAACAGCAAACCCAAAATCTGGTCCCTGGCGGAGACGGCGACGAGTCCCGATAACACGCAGAAACTCGGTGTCTCCTCGACGCCCGCAGGCCTCAGGGCCTCACCCTCGACCCATCCCGCTTTCCTCTCCACTAACGGGATTTATACGTGCCAGATTGGGAAACTACACAACTGGGCGAGCGCCGCTTTCCTCAGCGCGAATTCTCTGATGGGTGTACGTTCACTTTTGAGTCAAAACAGTAACTTTCCAAACCACAGCCCCGTTACGAACCCCGAAAAGAAACCCTCGTCGGCCTCTGGCTCTCCTTGTCTAGACAGCGACAACTCATCCGACAGTTTCAGTCCCAAACATAATGGTTAGTATTCAGTACGGAAATACTTTTCAAGATAGTGACTTCTCTTTTTGTCACATTATTTAACGCCACAACATTTAGTCTCTGATGTCTGGTTAAAAATAAGTGTGTTTTAAAGAACACGTTTTTATTTATTTATCCTTTTAATTTGATTTAGATCAAGAGAACCTTCAGAGAATTGAATCTCCAACACTTGCGTCCAGACCACCGTTTCCAGTCATCCATGACAGGTAAATTATAGACGAAAACGTCAGGTTTTTTTTAAATGGCATCAAACTTTTATTAGCTTTAATAATTACAAAAATACAGTTTCACTTCACACACTTGTCAAGAGAACAATCGGATACATTTTATTGCAACTTTCTTTCAGATTTTGTATTAGCTAATGAGCACCATCAGCTCTCATTAGTTGATCATTATCTAACGCATTCTAATGGGTAGAAACTTTCATTTACATTTAAATAGCAATGAAACTTTAACACATTTTCGTTAATAGCCTATATACTGCATGGTGTGTGGCTTGTTAATGGCTTGAAGTTATTCAACTAGCCTAGTAACTGGAGAAAAAAAAAATCACTCATTTGCTTCGAGATCACTTGTGTATCATTTGTTGAAATACATTTGAACTCATTTTTCCCCATTTCTCTACTCACACAGGTCTCATCATGAAACATCACAACGCGCTCTGAAGACTATTTCATGAACACAGAACTTATCAGAAACCTCTAAATTATTTAACGAAACTAAAATGTGACAATTCAATAACAGCATATACGTCATCGGATAGACCAAAATAATTTTTGTATTTCTTCCATCCTGCAATATATATATATTTTGTCTTTTTATTTTAATTTCATTTCAGCATGTTTGAGTTTTCCGTGTAGCTCGCCTCCATTTCTTTTACAGAGTTAATAAGAGTTATTTGTCAGAAATTGTGAAAATGATATATTTTTGTGTAATAAAGACAATGAGATGAATTGTGTTACTGGAATCTATTAAGTGGAATAATTGTTGAGTTATTTATTCAAAGCCATGACTGAATGAATATACTTCTAATAGTTTCAGTACTTGTTTCTTTAATTGTAAGGCAAGCAAATATATGTTGAATAATTGGAAAATGATATTAGTGGAATAAATGGTAGTAATGAATAGGAAAATAACGTTTTTTATAACTTTAATGAGTCGACATATGAAAACGTCAGCCAATGAACTAAAGGCCATCGTATTAAAATGTTGATAACAACAATAAAATATGTATCAGCGCCAGTTAATTCGTAACACGGGATACTAATTAAATATGATTTACTAAAGTATTTTAAAGTTGATCGTAAGCTGAAAAAAATTATTAGTGACTGAAGTTTTCGTTGTGTAGGAACATTTTAAATTACTGCTTGGATATAACCGTAACTAGGCAACGGCGACATCTATTGGCAGGTTTTTTGAATTTTATTAATTATTCAAATTCAAAATTATTTGAAGACTACGTTTTAAAGAGCTGTTTATTTATTTATTAAAAAAAAAAGATTATTTCAGTGAAATAGGACAAACAGAAACTTCTTACAAATATATATCAGTCTTATTCAAAGCGATGCGTTTAAAAACAAGGTGAGAGGACGCACACATTTGAGCTGAAATACCTTGGAGATTTTTTTTTTCAAATCGCAAAAACAAAATTGAAGTGAAAACAGTTTTGCTGCAATTCAAACAAATGACTAGTTATGCACGATTAAATTGTTTATGGGAGTTCATAGCGCGGTTTCAACAGAAGGCGAAAGCTCTCCTTGCACAACCTCGACAGCTGACTGAAATATGGAGACAGAGGAATATGGATCGCAGCTGTTGAAATGCCAGCGCGCAGCATGTGTGTTATACTCGGAGGAGAGTGGGGTGTGCATGGAGATTATGTCAGTGATAAGTAGAATATAACAGCCTAAAGAAAAGAGACCAATCTACACCTGAACTACTGGAGCTCTGTGGTGTCTCAAAATCAAGATAAAGTAGTCATTCACTCAAAAGCGTGTTGTTTTATTGTATTGTTTTAAAACCCGAAGAGAATTCTGAAGCAACATGTTGCAGAATTCTAAATGCCGATACACGCGCATTTTTTATAAAACGCCTTGTAATATAGACTACAATAATGTTCTGTTTAACACTGTAGCGTCATGCTTGTTATTGTTATTCATCTAACTTGTTATAAATCGTTACGTACACACGCGTGAAAACCAGGGACCTCTCGCGGGACCTCCGAAGTGACGACCTCCGCAAACCTTCAGAGAAAATAAACCATCGCCCGGGCCAAAAAAGGTTTATGTGAAGACGTGAATTAATTTTCAGTGTTTGGAAGTGTGTTTATATTCTGTTTTCTCTGTCACAGATGCTGCAGTAAAGGAAGTGTTTTAGAGAGAGAGGAACAGAGAAAGTTAGTGACAGAGGCACACCTGGATCGGGTCACAGTCTTACTTTGTGACAAACAGACTGAGTTATGGATGTCCTAATCAAACACATGATTCCCAATCAGTAAAAAGACATTCTGAAAGCTTTTAGGGAAACAAGACGTCAGCAAAACCACACATTCCAGAAAACATGGTGCTCAGCCAGAAGTTCATAAAGCATATAATTTGTTTGACTGAGGTTCAAACCCAAAGGTCAGACTGGGGCCAAGATCACGTAGCACTTGGAGAGTGAGTGTGGGAAACAAACCAGATCCATTAAATCACTGCAGACTGTTGATTGAAAATTATTTATTTTTTTGCTTCATATGAAAATGAATCACTCCAATGTGTGTAAATATTCGGTGACTACCTGAGCATCAGGCAAGTACCTCAACTGTCAAAAGTTCAGTTTAAATCATATAATCTAATAATCATTTACTTATTTTGTTTTTAAACCAATAGAAATTGTTGTTTTCAATAATTTAAACATTGCAGTGTTTTCTTGTAAAGTATCTTTTTTTTTTGGTTTGCTATTAGGTTATTGATTTAGTTGGAAATTTATATATAGCCTATACACACACACACACACGCACATATCGAACAATTCGGATGTTGAGTTCCTTGAACTATCAATGCATAATGGTTTTCTAATGAACTGGACAATAACATGTTATCAGTGGGCCTTTACAGCATTTACAGTGACTGATCAGTAATGATCTTTTTCCAAAATAACATGAAAAATTTTGATTTTTAAATCCAAACCTTTAATATATGTTGCATTTAAAATTAAAGGCATTACAATAAAAGAATAAATGGAAAATTTTTATTATTCAGTTACCTTTCATTGAATTTTACACACACACACACACACACACATATATATAATTTTTTTCTTGGCATTTAAATATCTCTCTGCACCGTACCGAAATTCAATAATAATAATACTGGCTACATAACAGATATAGATTAAGTAAACATAATAATGCATTAGTAATCTATAAAAATGGGTCTTCAAAAGCAAACCCTGCATGTTACTTTCTTTTTATGAGGCAGTTTTACATTTTCAGCCAAGACTGCCACATAAGGAATATTACTATCTTTGAGTCCACCTGGTCAGGTGATGTGTCAATCAAAGCAATGACGCTAGAGAAGATGTCAGTCATGTCAGGCGTTTCTGTGCTATGCTAATGCTAATGGTGCTAGTCCTGCCTGGGCCTTTGTGGCCCATCCGTGATAAGACATAAAATGGCTGCCCGTTTAAAAGGCAAGGTTTAGGCTTCTTGAAATGAATATATTAAACCAAGAAGGTGTGAAGGACGAAGAGATGGAGGGAGGTACAAAAAAAACCCACCCTGAATAAAATGGAGCAAAATAAGCAGAAAGCGAGGTGGGGGGAGAGCGTTCAAATGTTCAAAAGGCGGATAGGTTTCTCTCATGAAAAAAACATGAAAGAAATCTGACTTTGCATTTGGAATTAGTTTCAAAAATAGAAAATGGTTCAAGGCAACGATTGCACATAACTACAGGTCTAACCCGAAGTAACCCCGACAGACCAAAGCCTTGCTGGACTATCTGATGCAATCAGTTTCCCAAAGCATATAGGATTAATATCCAAGTGTAAGAGAAGAGTGTCCGAGCCCCATCGCCACATGTGCTGTTATCTGTAATCCTGTTAAATAAACGTCATACCAACCCAAACAGTCTGGGCAGATGCATTGCAAAGTGCGACTGAGATCTTACAGTCCTCCACCTGGAGCTCTGTGAAGGAGACATGCTCTTCTGAAAGACTGACAAACTCTCTCTTTCCCACACGCAAACACACACATATGCAATGCTCACACACTACTAAGTTGTCATTTTAGCACTTTTGTGTTACAGTACACTTCCAAAACCAATCCCCTAGAGCAAACTGGAGTTAACTACGGGAATGTTGCTCAAGAACCAGAAATGCGCCACCTCATGAAAATGCATCAGCCTGCAGTCAATTAAAGTTGGTTTGAAGGAATAGTTCACCCAAAGACGTTAATTCTGTCGTCATTTACTCACCCTCGTGTCATTCTAAACCTGCGTGGTTTTCTTTCTTCATAAAAGAAGACATTCTGAACAATGACTTAGTCTTGTTTTGAATTTATTTTGGTGTTTTACAGGGGAAAAAAAGTGTTTGGAACTGTGAGTATTCTCAATTTTACCCCTGAAGTATAATAATATTTATAGCTGACACTAAGGAGTCATTTTGACATTTGTAAAATGAGTCCATAACAACTATGTTAATCTGCTTCGGAGGACACACAATGTATACATTTTAGCATCTTTAGAGACACTGTAACCACATGGGGTCTTCACAAATCAAGAGGAGCACACATAATGAATGACACTTTGCCTAGATTAGCTGCAAAAGATCACAAAGCTGCTGTCATATGCATACACATATTCAGTGTATTCAATTATCTCAAAGAACGATAGCATCTGTTCATCTTTTTTTACATTCAGTACAAAATGCATGCTAATACATTAACGCATTTAATGTTTTTGTGTGTGTCTTGTTTGTTTGATTCATTGATTGATTCAAATAACCTACAACCCTTTTTTATGAAATGCATCAGAATTCTAATGCACTGGCAGCCTTTATTTTATGGATTGAACATATGGGGTCTTATTTCATTATTTAGGCTTTATTTTTATTTTTTTTGTTTTTGTTTGTATTATCTGACTCTGTGTTTATTGAGTAGTTGGGTATGAGATGTGAAATGAACTCTATGACCCCTTTGAACTAGCTCTGAACATTCAGTTATGTTCAGGCAAGTCTTAAAATAATAAACAATCCTGTGAGTGAATTACCCCACCTCCATCTGAACCCTCATACTACAATACTATCCTATTTGCACCCCAGAGGTGAAGTAATTAGAGACAGAAGGACAGTCAGACTATGAATTTGCTCCTTATAGGGTGGAACGACAAGGATGTTTTGAGTGCATCTGCGACCTGTTTATAGACATATGCTATTTATTAAATGAGCAAGTTACTTATTGTGAAAGAGTGACAACATTCTAGGCTGCTTTTTTATTTATTATTATTTATCCAATCTCAGAAAGAGAAAAAAAATAAAAAATAAAAATCACACTTTGGTAAATTAGAATAACAGAAAGAGACGAACATATGAGATCGTAATTGAGAAGTCACAAATTACAATTATAAGACAATAAGTTAAAGACTAAGCCAAAATTGAGCTAAATTTTAAATATTTTGACAATATGTCAAAATTATGACTGTAACCATAATAAAGGTAATAGGTAAAATAATGGCATACCAAGTCATGCCACTGCCAGCCATAGTGAAAATGAGACAGTGTTATAATTATGACATAAATCTATTGCTTATGGCATAATTAAGACTCAATTCCAGTATTGTCATTTTTAATCTTATAATTGTATTTGATCATAATTTTGACTCATGTTATAACTTATGACTTCTTATCTCATGTGTGACTTATCTAACAAACCTTTTTATCACACGATTGACTTTTTTTAATACAATTATGACTTACCAAAGCATGATTTTTTTTTCTTATAGAAAACATGCTTCTAAAGTAATTTCTTAAAATAAACTAATTACGTTTCCACTTTTGCTGCATCTTTCCACTTTTGTACTTAACAGACCTTTTGTGCAAGCCATGTCATATTATTTTAAGGTTTTAATATAGCTATTAATAGACAATGTGTAATTAACATAATAAAATAAGGGATAAAGAGAAGAAAAAACAGGCAATGGAACAATCGAATTCCATTTTTCTCTATATAACACATTAAAATGTTATGGTGATGGACACATCTAAATTAGCTGATATTCCGCTGAAAACAAACATTTTAAAATATTGCACAATATATTATAAATATTTAACATTTCTTTTGCATTACACATTAAACAGAGTCAAATCTATCAAATAATGTGACTGAGTTCAGTATGCTGTTGATTCTATCCGTAGTGATTCATTGCACACAAATGGCATTTCCTGAGAATGACCCAAGCGAACATCTATCACACGATTTACACACTTTCAAAATTTACACATCTGCAAAAGCAATTTCATCTGAACACTCAGTTTAAAGACCCATCGGCTGTACAGTGTACTGTTTTTGTTGAAAGCGTTCCTCAGTTTAACTTCAGAATTGTTTTCTTCCGACTCTGTCAAACAGAAGAACTGCCTCCCAGCCAGGAGCTACTACACGGTCACCGAAGCTCAAACACAGACCCACAGGCTGCAGCTTTTATCTGCACAACAAATTAATATGGTGATTATTAAACTATTATGTTGTGTTGTGTTTGAACGTCTACATTCTTGCATTTACGTCTTTTTTCTCTTCGTTAATGTAGACTGCATGTATCCTATGTTTTGCTGCCACCTTGTGATCTGAACAAGAACTGCGAAGTGAATTATCAATGTGTTTGACTGAGTTATAGCAATAAAATATTTATTAAGGTCTTAATATATCCCTGTCTCCATTGTATTTATATATAAAAAAATGTATCAGTGAGATACAGGATTTATTAAATTACTGTATGAACTGTATGAAAACCCTACCTGGTCTCATGGTATAAACCTACCTTGGTGCACTTTTCAGCGAGACACTATATATGTACCAACAAGTACATATCAGTGCAGAAGAAATGAACACTAGAGGCAGTAAACTCTGACACCTTTTATCCCTTTTTACACAAATGTATAGATTTTTGATTAATGAAGCTTAATTTTTGGCACAATTATTTGAAGAATAATATGTTATGACTTCAAAACAATATTAATATGCTGGGATATTTGAAAACGGATGCTTTTGAATGTCCGCATCACACATATCCAGATTAAAATATATGGTTTTTCACAGATCGTAGGTTTGTTTGGTAGAGTACAGAGATGTGCTGTACTTGAGAGGCAAGGAGTTCAAATTCCTTGTAACTGAGTCGACAAAAACAGTTAAAATCTGTGATGAAATGACATGGTTGGTGGGCCGCAGTACATACATATAAATGTAATAAAAATGTGTCAGGGTTCCCATATTGAACCAGTGTTTTAGCACCACTCAGTGGACATTTCTCTTTGAAACTGTGGAAAAAAGTACAGTAAGGCCTGTAAAAAAGGTGTTGCAAAAAAATGAACAGATGCATACATTTTTATGAGACCAGGTTGTTAAAATCTCTTGCACAACTGAGTCTCAGGGTCCTGTCTGTGTATATTGTTTCCTCTACCTTTTGGCAATATTTCTGACGTTTCTAGAAATTCTCTAGTCTTAAAGCACACATCTGCCTACACCTGAAAGACCCTACAATTCCTAAGTCATGACAGAGCAAAAACTAAGCCATCAAATGATATAGCTAATATAGCATTATACACAACATATAAATTGTAGATAATTGTAAATATTTTTAATAACATGATGGTGATTCCACTCATAAACATATGTCAGGATGATTTTCATTACTATATAGTTACCCATAGTGTGAGCGTGAATTTCCACCTATTAAGCAACGTGCAATAACGGTTTACAATTGCTGTGCAATTCCACTGTAAATATTTATTATTCTACCTCAGAACTGTTACCCCCACCTCATCCTACCCCCTCTCATACCCTATCTGCACTTTTTACTGTTAACTACAGTTCCTCTTCAGAAACTCGAGCCCCGTCCAGAAGACGCTATGGGGAACGCCCTCAGCGTGACGGCTCTGAACAGTGTGTAGAATCAAACCAATGAAATGGA
>JAUCMT010000043.1:5741606-5763615 GCA_032357475.1 Enteromius thamalakanensis | reverse complement strand
GAAAAACACCCCTACAGCATGATGCTGCCACCACCATGCTTCACTGTTGGGACTGTATTGGACAGGTGATGAGCAGTGTCTGGTTTTCATGTGTCTTGCACTGAGGAGAGGCTTCCATCGGGCCACTCTGCTATAAAGCCCCGACTAGTGGAGGGCTGCAGTGATGGTTGACTTTCTACAACTTTCTCCCATTTCCCAACTGCATCTCTGAAGATCAGCCACAGTGATCTTTGGGTTCTTCTTCACCTCTCTCACCAAGGCTTTTCTCCCCGATAGCTCAGTTTGGCAGGACGGCCAGCTCTAGGAAGGGTCATCCAAAACGTCTTCCATTTAAGGGATTATGGAGGCCACTGTGCTCTTAGAAACCTTAAGTGCAGCAGAATTTTTTTTTACCTTGATGAGATCTGTGCCTTGTTACAATTCTGTCTCTGAGCTCTTCAGGCAGTTTCTTTGTTTTTCTTTTTTAATAAATCTGCAAAAATGTCAACAATTCTGTTTTTCTGTCAATATGGGGTGATGTGTGTTTTAGCAAATGGCTGCAATAAGACAAAGAGTGAAAAAAAGGAAGGGTATACCAAACCTGGGGGAAAATGTAATTTATATATTTATATATATATATTATATATATATTATCATAAGAGGAATCATGGTCTAATGATAAAGGATGAGAAACTGTTCAAAATAGTAAAAATAATAATACATCTACTGTATGTTAGAATTTTGTGTGCATTCATTTATATTACGTACCTATTTTGTGTGTAATTATTTTATTTATAATTATTATAATTATCCTTATTAAAATTATATTTATATTGCGTGTATATATTCATATTTATTTATATTATGCACATATTTTTGTTTGTATTTATTTACTTAAATATCTTATTATATAATGTTTTTATATTTATCATTTATTTATTATTTCCTCACCCTCTTGCCTTTTTCATTAGTGGGAGCTAATTTTCATGGAAACAAATGCAGACGTTTTTTCATGCTATGGTTATTATAAAAAGCCAAAGTGTTTTTCTTAGAAGCACCTGCTTATGCTAAGAAACAGCAGGGAGGGGACGTGTTCTCATACACCACATTAGCTTGATTTTTTGCCTTGTATTGGCACAGTTACTATGGAAACAGGGACACAGAGAGTACAGTCAGTGGTGGCTTAAGTAGCACTTGAGCAAAGAAAAATCCCCTCTAAAAGATAAACAAGACTATTGAAAAGCAATCTCTTTGCTTTCTGTCGTCATTAGTATATAAAGTGCATGTTGCAGGGTTATGAAATTAATTTGTTACGCTCCACCTGCATTTTGGCAGGGAAATAAAAACTTGACTTTATTGATTGTTGCGTAATCAGTAACAGCAGCCAAAGCGAACTGTCCCGAGAGCTCTTCATCACAGCCTGGAGCCACTTTAAGGAGCCACTTTTGCTTTGAAGTGCTGTTTACCCTTGAGAGAAAGTCATAGAAAAAATACATGTGCTTGTGTCATGAGTCATGACGCAATGACCAAAAAATTCACGACTTGCACTGAGCATCATCACGTTGCATCATCTGCCACAAACACTCGTCTCCCTTTAGTCGAATATTGAAAAGAAACTCCTGACTGAATGGATTCTCACAGAGTAATGACGTACGGCTCAGAAAGCGTGGAAATCTCAAAGGTTAGAGGTTTTCCGAGAAGCACTTCTCTATATACCTGCATTGTAACTCAACTTAAAGGGTGAGAGGCAGGTTGATGAATAGACCTCCTCCTCAAGACGTCACTGTCATCCTGAAAACACTCTGTCCACGTAGACACACATTTCTCTGAGTGGCAGAAGGTGCCGATGAAAATAAGCTTGAGCACTTTTCTTAGAACCAATTTCAAGGCTTTGTGCTTTAGCTGCTATTTCTGGCACTCTGTGCTTCAACCTTAACCCTGCCTGAGAACAAGGACCCTTCATATACAGCTTTAGTACTAATAATTTCAGAACAAGGACCCTTGATGTATATAGCCATTCAGTGGTACTTTTCTTAACCAATTACACCTATAGAAGATTATAGAACAAAATGCCACTTTGATGTGTTGAAGATCAAATGTGCAAATTTCTGTCTTTTTTTTGTGCTAATGCCAATAGTAAATGATTAATCAGATGTGTCCAGATGCCTCTTCTAAATGTCCTGTTTCCTTGTTGGAGCTTTGCCCCATTTGAGATGGGATGAACTGAGCTGCAGCATAAATAAAAATAATGAATGATGAAATGAATTAATTAACCAATAAATAAATGCACAAATGAATGCACAAATGTTATACCAAAAAGGTTTTAAACTAACAAGAAGCCAAAAATCAACCATCAAGGAAAAATGCACGCAGAAGAATTTTATTTTCACGTTATGTTGAACAGGCATCCAACAAAGCTGTCACAGACCAACACAGTCTCACGACCAATTCATATGTATGTATTAGCCAACTGGTAAAATATGAACGAATTCCTATGAGATCAGGCTCCATGATGTGACTGATGTGGCTTAAAATCTGCATGCAAACATAAAACAAACGCAGACATTTCATGTGCAAAATAAAATAAAAAATTTCTAGGTTAGCAAAAAATTCTTTGTCACAGCTTGACTTGGCTGAAAATCCAGTATGTAGGAAGCTACTGCAAAGAACTGCCCCTTTGTTGATTTTATTTTTTATAGGATTATTCACAAGCTCCCTTCAGCCTGAATCCTCTGCTTCCATGTTTAGAAGGAAAAACAGTCATGCATGAATTTCTGCGCAAACGTTACAGCTCATGTGTCACTTTGTGTGATCATCTAGCCTTTACAGTATTGGCCTTTTCACACTCAAATTAATCCTGGGTTTTCATCTCTTCAAATCTTGGGTAAAGCAACTCTTGAAAAATTTGACAGCCAATCCTGATCTAACTGAGGCCAGGCTATCTGCCATCCAGATACTTGGCTAGTGAACCTAGATGAAAGTCATCAGCAGATAACATGCAGGCCAGTGTCTTACTGAAATTAAATGTCTGGATGCGAGATGAGAGAGGTGTTGTCATGTAAAACAGGTCTGTGTGTGCTGAAGATGAGACAGCATGTTCTGTTCTGTTACCTCCATAACATTCCATCTTATAATAAGCTTTTCATATATCAGTAAAAAATTATCAGCATTATAGAGATTTAGATTTACATTTTATTTATTTAAATAGCCAGGACTTTTTACATTTTACATTTTTTACCATGTAAACACATGTATGCACACAATAAGTGCCAAATTATTAATTAACATGTAGGTACATTAAGGCCATTTAATATAAAGTGGGACCAAATTAATGTATTCCTCTTTAATAGACTGAATGTCACTGTTTCCTGATTCTTTACATGATACATAATTCGTACAACTAATCGTTAATGAAATAAGTGACAGCTAACTAACATCATTTTTAACTGTCATGTAGTGTTTCATATATCCGTTCAATTTAATGAACAGTCAAATATGCCAACTATAAAAGTAGAAGCGATAACATAATATTTCCAAACGTGAACTTCCCCAATTTACACTTTTCTACATGACTGATTTTAATTCCTATTAGCTATTTTTTCTTGATATTTCTCAATCGACCCTTTTCTACATGAGTAATTTTAATTCACATAAGCTATTTTGGTCAAGGGAATTGTCTCTCCAAGTGCTTTGGAACAAGTTGAAGTCTTGGGTACTTTTTCCATATTTGTCTGCCAGGTGGACACAGACGGGGCAAATCTGCACCCCCTATAGCTCACACATACCCCTCTTCTGCTGCCCACTATAAGAGCCCCACCCCGGCCAGCTGTCAGCGGATGACTGACACCAGAAGGGGTCCCAGCCATGCCTAAATGCATGACATCATTGGTGTGTGTCCTTAATCCTACAGTTCATATGTTCTTATATGCTCTTATGACGTGATTTCTGATTACTGTGGTCATCGATGCCATTTATGTCTCGGCCACCCACTTATATGCTTGCGTCATGCATTATGGCTGGATGACTCCTCTCTATGTATGTAAGCACCCACATTTTGAAATGAGCATATTCCATTTATTCTCTTTTTTATGTAAAATAGGATATGCATAATTTTTTCATCAATTGTTTTAAATAATCTAAAACTGGTGGATCATGACCGAAAAATGGCTCACATACTTTCTGGTAATTTAACTGTCACTAGTCAAACTAGACAGATGTCAGCATGGACAGGTGGCGTTACATGCACTCAATTTCCAAAACAATCTGAAAGTGCACCTTGTATAAAGTTATTGTCTCTTCAGAGTCAGCTCTGAATCATTGAAATTAGTTGTTTTTAAAAACGAATCCCAAGCATTGCATGTTGATGTCAACATAAAATATTAGCATATATTTCTCGTCCCACATTTTGGTCTTTTGTTGGTCTAAATGAAAATGCAAATTTATTCTTTGCCACTAGGTGGTGTGTTGAGTAAGCTTTCACATGAAATTCCACTGTTGCACATGATTATTTAAAATAATTTGAAATAATGTATTGATGCCTCCAACAAATAATAATGATTAACAAATTCAAAGTTCACAAGACCTGTCTTTGAAAGTTTATTATCATCAGTCAAAATCAATTCCCCCGATGGAGAAAATAAATCAGATTTTTAGTTCTAGAACTCAATTGTTGCACACAATTAGAAAATATTTGAACATTGTGCTTGACCAGTCAGGAATTGTTTTAACATTTATTTTATTATAAATTAAACAATTATAGTAATTTGGTTAATATCTAGGTACTAGCCCTGAACTTATCCATTAACTAATAAGTACATGGTGTTAAATACAACCACATTTCCTTGTCACCATATTGTAATGTAGAAATGTACATTTAAATATATATATTTATGTCACGAGCAGGAATCGAGGGAGATGTACGTATTCAACTGCGAGCTGTTTATTAAAAAGATACTGAGCATAGACAGACAGACAGGGTCATATTACCGGCAATCGTTAACATTAGAGGCAGAGCAAGAGAGTGGTCAAAGTCCGTGCGACAACGATAGTCGACAACAATAAATACAGTCCGAGGGGCGAGACAAAGGCGTAAATCCGGGGAAGGCAGAGGTCGGCAACTATAAATCCAAATAGACAATAGAAACATAAAAACACAGGTGGAAATACTAACAGAAAGACTGTGACAACTTACACTCAAACATACGTGGACTTTATATACACTAAAACTGGGTCAGTGTGTGCGTATATATATATGTATATGTATGTATGTGTGTGTTTAAGTTTTTAGTAACAAAGGCATTTTTTTTATTACTTTTTACAATAAAAATATTGTGCCATATAGGGTAAATATTTGATGTTCAGTGTAAAGTAAACCTAAACTAAATCAGTGCCCAGTGATATCACAACATCTGCTTGCATCAGCAGTTGAGTGGAAATGACTAAAGCAGTGGGTGTGTATTAAATCAATCCGTGTATGACAAATGTATCAGTCCAGTGGGCTTATAGTGGGTTCATTTATTATAATATGTGCCTTGCCAGAAGAGTTGAGTTTTTTCACTTTGCACCCAAACATCTTAAGGAATGTTTTTTCCTTGCTAGAGGCTTTAAGGTTTAGTAAAGCTGCTTGGAAACAACATGTATTGTGATACTACATAAATCAGACTAGCTTATTCTGATGCTTTTTGCAGCTGTTTGGACTCTCATGCTGACGGCACCCATTCACTTTAAAGGATCGATCTGTTCTGATTAAGAAATAAACTCATCAACATGCAATTGGGTGGCATAAGGGTGAATAAATGTAATCAAATTACAATTTGGGGTGAATTATTTTATTACTTTATACTTATAGCCAGAGGCTTTTTTATTACAACCCCCCTGTCTATTCTTCCTGAAAAAGATACAGCCTAATTACAGTCCAATCATTGCTGCTTTGCTGCTACAGACCCCTGACAAATCAATCCAACATGTCAACAGGGAGTCACAACAGACAGACGATCAAAGTGAGGCTTAAGAGTGATGAATGGCTTGTTCAGGTAACTGAAACTGATTTCTTCACTTTGTACTACTAGTAATTTAACTGTAGTGGAGTGTATGTGTGTGAGTACAGCATTAGACGGCATCCCACAATCCCTCTGATCCTGCTGCGGTTAATGGTGTTATCTAACGCAAATCAAGTCCGGAGAGCATTAAGGCGGTGATTCAGCCCTCTTCATACACTAATGATTCCCTCTCTTACGCGTTACCTTCCCTCCACATAATTCTGTCCTGCTCTCTCTTTCGTAATTTGTACTTAAATGTCCACTAATCAGTGACGGAGGACGAAGGGAGGGAGATAATGCCAAACAACCTCTTTATCATACAACAAGGCAAAAGAGAGGAAGTGAGATAGAAGGGAAGTGTTTAAAAAGAAGGCAACAATAAATCTGTGATTTTTTTTCTTCAAGATAAGATACCCTGGCTGTATACACCTGAGTGATCTGCTGATCTCATGATGACAGAGAGAAAACATGAGACCGGGGAGAAGAAAAGGACATCGAGATACAGAGGAGGCCCGGTGGATTGGTGTGTAATTTGTTCTGCTCTGTGTGACTGATTCTGTGCTTATGAGGTCAGCAGAGGCCGAGCCAATCAGAAACCATGTGTTCAAATCAAGAGAAAACCACTTATAATTCCTCTTAGCTGTAGATTTAACAGTCACATGTCATTTTACCATATTAATGTTTTTTAAATCTTATAAACACATGGTGAAAATTTACAAGGAGACAATAAATGTAATTTCACAATAAAATAGTGTTGGGCATTATGTATTGACCAATATATAACAATAAATAACAATAATTTACAGTCAACCTATCTTTTTTCGCTCCTGATTATATACGACAAAAAAAGCTCATCTTAGCCTGCGTGAGGAATGTCTAAATCTAATGGGTATTAATAGGGTAATTCTTTATGATTAATTCAATCATAAATTTATGATTAACACTAGATAAACACCTCCACTTTTCATTAAAACCTGTAAAGGTAAATTAAATAAAATCAATCGGTTTGCTTTCATAGTTTTGCTATGACATCTTTATTAAAATGTGAGCAATTAAATGTTATCATAAGTAGTGGAATAAATCATAATTTGCATAATTTTACATTTTGTGCTATAACAACTAAATTATGAAACGTTTCTTTTGAACTCATTGGCAGATGTATTATAATCCTGCACATACTAAACCTATCTTGAAATATATTTAATGCACAGTATTCTGTCATTCTGTATTTAAATTACCAAATGGTTTTATGCGTGTATTAAGTCAGTTAGCATATTAACGATGTAGATACATATTGTTTTTTCTTCTGATGCTACCAACCAATGCTATTTTTGTTATATTAAGATAATATAAAAAATTTTAATAATACATTTGCACAGCTTGCAAAGCAAGCAGACATCAAGATGTCATCCTCACTCACATGAAACATTTGGGGTTGAGACTGAATGTCAAGAAAAGTGTGTTTTCTCCAGCACATAGAACTACTTATCTAGGCGTGGTGTGGGATTCGACCACGAATGACACCTGCTCAGATCGGTTCGATCCTCACTGCAGTCGCAAGAGTAAAAGAAGGCCGGTCACTCACTGTCAAGCTGTTTCAGAGATTTCTGGTTGCGATGGCAGCAGCATCCGCGCAGAGATCAACACCAACAGCATGTCAGAGGTTTCTTACATCAACCACCAAGGAGGACTGCGCTCGCACCCCCTTGTGACCAGAACCTTGTGTGGGCCCAGGACAGATCCTTCTCACTGAGAGCCATCTACATTCCCGGGCATCAAAACATAGGAGCAGACATCCTGTGGAGACAGGGGCTGAGGCCCGGGAATGGATGCTCCACACAGAGGTGGTGGAGCAGATCTGGAGAGTGTATTACAAGGCAGAGGTGGACCTCTTTGCGACGAAACAGAAAGCGCAATGTCCCCTCTGGTACTTTCTAGTTTATCCAGCTCCAATGGGGCTAGATGCCATGGTACACAGAGCTGCCATGTAGAGAAAGTCTGAACAGTTGCTCATATGCTTCGGCCCCCCCAAAAAGGGTTTTCCTGCGACCAAGCAGACTTTAAGCCATTGGATAGTGGATGCTACAAACATGTCTTATGAGTCCTCTGGTCTCCCGCCGAGGCTAGGAGTCAGAGCGCACTCGATACGAGGTGTGGCGGCCTCCAAGGCCCTGCTAGCAGGTGTCCCTATGGCCGAAATTTGCAATGCTTCAGGCTGGTCCTTCCCCGACACGTTTGTCTGTGTCTATAGACTGGATTTACGAGCTGTTTTACTTCTGTTCTCTGATCCTAGCTGTCCACAAACACACACTTGACAGGGATATGAAAGTCTGGGGGTGTGGACATCTCGTTTCCATAGCGTTTTGTCAACGCGACTCGAGTTCCTGAAGAGGAACGTCTCAAGGTTACGCATGTAACCCTCCTCAAAGGCATGAGACGCCGCATCTCAAAAACACACTTTCGCCAGCTGAAGCCAGCAGCATTCCACATGCTTTTATGCTTCTTGGCCAGTGACATGGCCAGCCTATGACGTCACAACAATTCATTGGCTGATTTTACACACAATTCAGAGCCGTCACGCTAGAGGCATTTCCCAAAGCGTCTTGTCGACCCTGTGTCTGATTCCTTCGAGAAATTAGAGTTACATGCATAAGCCTTGAGACGTTTTGTTGCATCAAATTGCATCATAGAGTCAGTAAATCGCTGTATGATGTCATTTAAATGTTCCTCTGATTAAAATAATAATAATAATGCGGTTATCTGATACAAAAATATATAAATGCGTACAAACACTTAGGGCAATAAAGTATGAAAGACTGTGATAAACCATGGAAATAGTTGCCCCCAAGTGTCAAATTGTTTTAATAAAATGGTTATTGCATAATAAAAACATAAAGGACACAATTTCCTATTAATATCTTTTTTTTGCAAATATCATTAAGTACCATCCTTCTGCTAGAAGAAAGCTGTTTAATGCTGTTTTAACCAATCAGCATACACAACTGAAATTACCCATTTTAAAATACCTATATTTTATTGGTATTTTTATATTAGGATGCAAAATAACCACACAAAACAGCCCTTCCAGCTGCGAAGAGCAGTCAGTCTTAAATATCATGCTAAATCATGCACTATAAATGTAGGCTCCATTTGGCATCCAATCATCTCTCTAACAAATCAGCACTAGAAAAAAACAAAGGGTCAACTGTCCGAGAGAAAACTGCAATCATTCATGAGGCCTGTTAAGCAAACATGAAGCTCACTCCAGCTTCATATTTCTCTGTGAAATCTTAAAAATGAATCTCACTGGAGACCATGGCAATAACGTGTTTTAATCTGCGCTAGTAATTGATGGTTTGGGTTACTTGCGACTTTGCGGCGGTTCTGAACCAGAGCAGGTAGCGTAGAGAATGGGTAATTAAAGCGGGTGTCAAATGGGTGATGTGTGTTCCATTAATCCTCCTCCTCATCTTTAGATCAGACCATTTATCTTAAACTAGACAACCAGTGTAAGGCTTTCACGTGGCCAGAGGAATCTAACACACGGCTGCAGACAGAGAAGACTGGAAAAAGGAGTGTGTCCTGACCAACTGAATTATTAATGCATGTACTGCCAATGTACAGTTTACTGCAGTCCAGACAAAGAATATCAAACAAAATTGTGTACTAAGGAAAATCATTATACCAACTTTTATGGATTTTTTTTTAAATTACCTTTCATGCAGTGTGTAAGTGATTGAAAACATCCTGCAGAGTTTTAAATCTGAAAGTGCACCTTGTAGTTGTTGCCTCTCAAAACAAAGAGTTGACTTTTTAAAACAGATCAACATGAAACATTGGCACATTGTCCGTCTACTTGTTAGTCTGCACGTTGGTATGAATGAAAATGCAAATTCATTCTTCACAACTAGGTGCTGCTATTGTAGCAGTAATTTAGTGGTTTCCCCAGTAATGCTGTACACAAATGTTTATCAGACATGATTAAATGAAAATGAGAACAGACCAATCACCCCAGGTTGGCATCATGCAAAGCAGGGGTCTAGAATGGTTTTGCGAATTGTTTGGGAGTCGTTGAGCAAATAAGGTAAGAAAATAAATGCATATAATAAGACAATACAAATGTCTTTTGAACATGCATGTCAACCTATTGTTGGGGACTTCTAAAACCAAAGTGTGAACTCATCATATGGGCACTTTAATAAATCACAGTTTCTGATGATGTGCGCTGTGTTGTTCTTGTGATTTTGTAACAGTTTAGATAGGCGGTCTGTTATCTGCATCGCTTTGGATACTGAACACAGCGGCTGGGAAGAAGAATAACAACATGTCATGCATCTCCAGCAGCCTTGGCCTGTACTAACGCACACATGCATGCAAAAGAGATGAGTTATATGAACACATAAATAGCAAATATAGCAAACAGTTATAGTCATTAACAAATAACTGAATTTCCTGGTGATTTTGAACATCTTTAATGTTGGAGATTGACCGCTGTGAGTGCAATAATGAAGCTCAGATACACTGAGTGATGTTCTCAGGCTCGCTGCACGACAGATTCAATCTAACATGATCAATAAAAGCGGTTCAATAAAAAGTACTGAATAAAATTTATGACAATTTATGGCAGGACTGTGACTATATAACTTCTGAATTCGTTTTGCCATTTTTAGCAATTTCTTGTCACTACTAAAATTTTTGTGTGAACTATCCCTCTAATCTAGTTTTGTATCTATTCACTGCCTCAGTTTTGGGCCTTTTCTCTTCAGTAGACGGTGAAATGAGTGGATGTTGTGATATATTCTTTGTGCTGATTTTAGACGGTCACACATTGCTCATTGTGTTCATCTGAATAGACCTCATCTGCTATCCCAGCAAAGTGGGTCAGGGTGATATATGATCATACAGAGTGAAAGAACAGCGCCTGCCTTCCCTCTTTCTGTCTTTCTTCTACCACTTATGTTTTTCTCTGTATTTGTCATGTTCTTTTTATCTTTCCTGTGGCTTTGATAACATAATACGTGAAATAAATTAATATAAAAATAATTAATTTTTAATTCAAATCTGCTTGGCTCAGAAACATTACTAATGTTTTTTTTTTTTTAGCTTTTTTTGTATGATTAAAATTAGGTTTGGACTTCTGGCTGTTTAAGACACCACTAAATGTCTAGAGCTGAACATGAAAACAGATCTTTTAATACCATTGCTGAGCTCAATTGTTTGTTTGTTTGTTTGTTTGTTTGTTTTGTTTTCTAGGTTTTCCCTTTTGTCTTTGTTTCTCTTATCTAAATAGAATAGAATAGAATAGAAATTATTCACAATGCATTTTATTAGTATTATATTATAATATTTATGTATTATTCAAATAAAATTAATATATACAACTGTTACGCCCATGCCGGGCTCCACCTACACTCAACAAATGATCATCACCTATCTGCACACCTGTCATGGATCTCAGCGCTAATGACTTTTCACATAAAAGCACTCCTGGTCCAAGCTTGTTTGTCAAAAGTGGACACTCATGCATCTATCTCTGATGAATGTACTTACCTGCTCTCTTACCTGTCGCCATGCAGAAGATCTCTTGATCCTCCGTGTGCCCTCCAGCTCCAGTAAATCCTCTCCTCATCTCTGTTGTGGTATGTGGCTGAGGTCGTCTGTTTGTCATCCCTCCGTCTGTAATTCTTCTATAAGGAAAAGACAAAGACTTTCAGCTTGTTTTCATGCATTCCCAGTAATTGGAAGAACTTTAGTTTGCCTACCTTGGTTGATTTACTCATCTTATTGTTTAATAAACTATTGTTTGTTTGCACTTACCTCCTGAGTCCTGTCCGCTTCATAACAACAATATGAATTATACAGTAAATTGTTTAATGTGTAATTCCATTTAGCTCAAAATATTAATTGTTGTTGTTGTTCGATGCTAGGTTTTCCTCTCTGTTTTTTCTTTTACAGTAATATAAGATATTGTAATATATTAATATTATAAGATATAATAAATGATTCCAATGATTTCTAAAATTGTTTATTTAGCAATTTAATAATCAACAAAAAAGAATATTATTATTATACTTGTTGCTGAATTACAAATCCCGTTAATCTAAAAAAAGAAAAAGAATGAATAAATAAAAATCCTCTCTAATAGAATAGAATAAAATAGAATAGAATAGAAATAATTTCAGATACATTTTATTTATTTATTAATCAAATAATCACACAGTAATTTATTAATGCATGATAAATTGCACTTCTGATTCTGCATATCAATGTTTTCCTCCTAATAAAATATAATTTGTATTATTATAATCATTTGTATTATTAATTATGTATTATAAAGCTAAATGAATTTAATTATGAAATCATTTGGAAAAACGTTTAGATTTACTGAATGTTTAGAGCTGAGGTTATTCCAGTTTTTCTTGCGTCTAGTTTCTTCTCTTTTTCTTTGTTTTTCTGTGTACGTTCACTGTCTGTCAGCGCAGTCCCTGCGGTCAGGCTTGACTGCTCCTCTGATATACTTGTTTTCTTAGGTTTTAGTTGTTTTTTTGTTGTTGTTGCATTGACTGTCATGTTATTGGTGTGTATGTATCTGACCAGCAGCTATGGGCCACTCCACACATTCCACTGGGTTTAT
Source organism: Enteromius thamalakanensis (assembly GCA_032357475.1). Taxonomy (NCBI): domain Eukaryota; kingdom Metazoa; phylum Chordata; class Actinopteri; order Cypriniformes; family Cyprinidae; genus Enteromius; species Enteromius thamalakanensis. Next base: position 5,750,964 of record JAUCMT010000043.1, on the reverse strand, counting down.
ATCAAACCATCACTTCCAGACGTCAGACGCAAACACAGCAGGTGCACACCTGGCATTCTAGAACTTGTTTCTTTATATGCTACTGCAAGTGTGTGCGTGTGTTTGTGTGTGTTGTCTGAATGACAGAAAAGAGACAAGTGTTTGCCAACATCACAGTTTTTTATGTTTAAAGGTTCATAACCCATTCCACAACATTTGCATTAAGGACATTACATATACATGCAGCTTGTTAAGGGATGCTTTTCTTAGTTACCAGTCTCACAATAATTCTAGTTGAAAGATAAAATGGGTGAAAACAAAAGATTTAGAGTTAAGCAAAGACTACGTACCAACCAGAGATATGCTTAAATAGATTCACATAAGTGAAATGTAAAGGCTATGTGCAGAGTCAGAAAGCTCTCGGATTTCATCAATAATATCTTATTGATATTTGGTCGATCATGAATGTGGCAGATAAGTAGACCACGTGGTGGAGTTTTCCTGGCCAATTTTCTCTGGCTTTGTTTTCTCTGTAGACCCTCTCTTGTCCCTCTGGTCCAGCACTGACTCAGCCTCTCTGTGTCCATGCCTCATCTCCCTCAGACTGTCACACAGCATTGCACCCTCTCATTCATCGATTTCTGCCTCATGTGTGGCCTCCTGGGCTCCCGCTCATTGCAGACCTCATACAGAGGTGTTGGACTGACTGAACCTCCACTGAGCATGCTGATAGTCCTGCTGAAAACACTAGCATATTTTTTGGTTTGGATGCGGATGCTTAAATAACACCAAATAAGAATAAATCACTGTTGAGCAGCACATCAAAGATAGACAACAAAAATCTGTTTAACATGCAATAAGCACCTGTGAAAAATAAGTCTGCTTAATCTAATGAATGTGCACTTGTTGAGTACTTATATTATAACTTTTCATAAATTTCATAAATTGTGTTAAAAGTATTTTTTTTTTGTGTAAGCGGTTGAAAAAAAATGTAAATTACACTTTATGATGATGTTAAATGTTTTACTTTAAAATTATGTTTTAAAGATATTATATTTAACACATTGTTCTTTAAAAAAAAAAAAATATATATACATATATATATAAAAAACACACAAAGCACACATACATTATATATATATATGTATGTGCTTTGTGTGTTGAATATATCAAACTTAAACAACTTGTGTAATGTTAATAAATAATACCTGTAATAAATCTTTTTTTTTTTAAGTATGTTAAGCATTCATTAACAGAACTTAATAATGATCAGAAAAATAAAACACGGTTTTGAAGCAGAAATTCAACTACATTTTGTTGTTGCTAAGCTACCATTATATAGCACACAAATATTTGATAAACCTGCCAGTTTTCTAAAAATAATGATGTGATCGAAGGGTCATTCTACTATATGTTTTTCCATTACTCAAAATAATAACCAATTTCAACGTCAAGATACAAATATATTAAATTCAACTATATTTTAAATTCAGTTTATTTATATGTTTTAAGTTAAAATGACTTGTAAAGTGGCTTGGCTACTAATCTAACTCTTCCTTTGTCCACCAGTTACATCCTCTTTTTCCAGCACAGTCGTGATGCATCAGCCCAGTGTCATCTCACTTTATTGAATTCTCTGAGCTCCTACTGGCAGCGACTTGACGCCGGTTCCTTACCCCACAATGCACAGCCATAGCAACAGCTTGTATCTCAGGGGATTTTGGGAAGGAGGATGGTAGAGGGAGAGATTGGAAGAATGAAACAGAATAAGACAGGGACTAATTTTGTCTTTCCTGACCTCCTGATTGTGTAAAAATAGGTAATGTAGGTGGCAGGGACAGAAGACATGCTTTTCTTCAAGAGTGGCAGATGTTTGTTGCAGCCGAGTGCACGTTTCCTGCATCACCCAGCACAGGCTTCATTGATTTCTCCTTTTGTTCTCTTCTACAGTAATATATCTGAAAACTGGCAGCGTGCCTTATTGCTTTACTATACTATATAATGTCTTTGTGGTTACAGTGTGTATTTTAAATGCAACTGATATACACATATATATATATATATATATGTATTATTTACGATACACATGAGGGTTTTAAAGGGAATAACCACAATAAAAATCTAAACTTTCATTTAATGTTTTAGGATTTTGAATAAAATGGGTCAAAGGGTATTTTTGTTTTTTTTCCTCACACACACGCACACACATATATACCGTTCGTATTTGAACAGAGGCACAATTTTTATTATTGTAGCTGCTGACCAAAACATTTAAAAATAAGTTACAGTATATAATTGATGTGAATTGTGCAATATGAGCTTTAGTTCAAAAGTCAAAACTGTCAAAACTGGAGGAAAGGTTAAGGAATAACAGCTCTTTAATATATACCTCAACCTTTTCAAGGGACCATAAGTAATTGGACTATTGACTCGAAAGTTGTTTCACGGTTATTCTTTTATTATTTCTACATCAATTAAGCAGGTAAAAGGTCTGGAGTTGATTCTAAGTGTGGAGTTCTCCATACAATCGAAATAACAGACAATTGTAAGGCTTCAAAAACAGACAACAACAACAAAAGAGAGATAGCAGAAAGATTTGGAGTGACCAAATCAACAGTTTGGTACATTCTGAGAAAAAATGAGAAAGTGAGCTTAGCAACATGAAAAAGACGTCCATGGAATGACCGGAGGATCCTCTTCATGGTAAAGAAAAACACTTTCACAACATCCAGGAGGTATGTGTCACTTTCAAAGTACAATAAAAACAAGACTTCGTCAGAGCAAATGCAGAGGTTTCCCAAGAAGTTCAAACTAGACCAGATTAGACTTTCTTTGGATGGCTGAAATTAAGATCAACCTGTACCAGAATGATGGTAAGAAAAAAGAATGAAGAAGGCTTCGAACACCTCGTGATCCAAAGCATACAACATCTGTATAACATGGAGCAGTGTGATGCATGAGCATAGCTTCCAATCACACTGGCTTACTGGCGTTTAGTGACGATGATACAGACAACAGAAGCAGTCAGAAGAATTCTAAAGTGTATAGGAAGATACTTTCTGCACAGATTCAATCAAATGAAATTGATTGAACAATACTTAGTACAGTAAACCTCTACACACATTCAATTTAAAGTAAAATAATAATATATGCATAATTAAACTGTAAAAAGTTTAACATTACGCATTCATGCAATACATTATGCATTTTATATATCTTTTATTTGATTTTCAATTATTTTTATGAAATGTCTTTTCACTTATTTATATATCACTCATTACTCATTACTTATTAACTAACCAGGGAATTGCTAGGTATCTCTATAAGTTATTAGAATAAAACAGAGGAAAATTAACAAATGAAATTATTAGAAGTTTATCCACATTTGTGTAATCCCATTTAAAACAAAGCAGTATATTGCTCAGAATCTTGAGCATAGTGTTCTTTAACTCCAGCTTTTCTATAAAGCTTCTCAAAAGTATTAATTATAAATGAAATTCTTTCTTAGTGGTGAGTGACGGAGCATCCACTGTCAATGCTGGAGGGCAGCACAAAAATTGTACAAAAGTAAAAATTTGATTCCAGTGTGGGTTGAGTTTAAAGATACACATGCCGCACATTCAAACCCTGATCGTTTTCTGTCCTAAATTAGGCATTTTGAAGCTTTATCTCCCAAGGTTATCAACACAATAAAGATCTCATGAAATTCTGATGTGATGCAAATGTCACTCGCAGCACAGTTCAAGGACCCACTGAGTTCATCCACTGACAAAAGCCAACATAATAAGTGACACATTCATTAGAGGCACTGTCAAAACACTGAGGACGAGCTGATGCTTGATGCAGCAATTAAAGGTGGATTTTACAGAGTGTAGGAGGAAGTCACTGCCTCATTGCTGTACATCACAAAGACAGAGATTCAATAGGGCTGTGGTTTTTATGTCTGGATGGCACAGAATGTATGACGACGCTTCATCACGAGTCCGTTAGGTATCTTCATGACCTTTGTCCTTGGACGACTGGAACAGTAAGTTACAAGGCAACTGACGGTTTAAAAGAGAACGTGTAAGTGGTTTTGGACACAAAGAAGCTTCTTTCTCGCCTGGATAGACTTGAGAGGTTGAATGAGCACCTGAATCCACGCATGACGTCAGCTCTCCTTTGTAAAGCAGACAGATCCAGTGTCAGTACTGTTATTGCTATAATGGCAATAAAAGGGCACGTATCTGAAGGGGGAAAGACGATGAGTCTGTGGGAGGAAGAGAAAGATTATTCCGATTATCTTACTGATCCATCAACTATGATATATTTTCCGTTTCGCGCATTGAGATGCCAAGCGGAAGAACATATTTGGGATTTGAAGAATTTCTGAGCTTTCAGTCAGACTTGAAAATGAACCAAGGGCCATTTTTTCCCTCAGAGGGCATAAAAGATTCACTCCGTACCAGCTTAATAATACATTATCTATAACTCATCTTCTTGGTGGAGGGAGAACGTGGATATTTCAGCAAAAAAGCAAGTCTTATGAGTCTATATATCAGCCTTTAGTGCTTATATTTATGTCTATGTTTTTCCCAGGCCTGTTCAAAAGAACATTTTTGAAGGTTTGTGTTCAACAAGCACATATAGGTGCAATGTTTGAGTGTTTTCATTTCATATGGTGTAAATAAATGTGCAACATGAATATAGAATATAGTCAAGACTGCATCTAAGAGAGGCAAGTCTGCAAACTGTTGAGCATGGCTAAATTAAAAGATGTTGATACTTTGCATCTCATATAATTGCATTGCTTTATGTAACTACATAACATAATGTAGTTGCATCAATTGCATGTAAATGCATCCTTTCAGCTCAGTGCTGCCAGTGGAGGAAAGCTTTGCCCTGAGCAGAACTGAAGGCTTGAATCCTATATCATGGACTGAAGAGATGCCGATAATCTTCACTCTAGAGTCTCTCTAACAGTCATATCTCATCCCTCTGACCTGCTGGAGCAAAACTGAACTGAAACTTTTTCTCTATATATAAATGTGAGAAAATAAACAAAGAAGATTTAACGTTTTTAGTATGTTTTTGGAGATGATATTGCATGTCTTTTGGCTCTTACTTGATGGGAAAATTAAGTAAACCACCTTTACTTTCACTCTGGATTAGTGATACATAATTCATAATTAACTTATATGGGTCTCGTCACATGTTGCATATTGTTTAATTCTTTTACTTGTTTTTATCCCTTTGATTTCAGAAGTCCAAATATTGTTGGTTCACACAACAGTATTTCTTTATAACAGACGGATCAGATCAAAATTCAGCAGGATGCCTGGGAAACTATTGCTGTGATGCCCATTGCATCAAATTAATGAAGTCAGACGATGAGCTTCTTGGAGATTTCTCATACTTTTTCCTTTTCCTTTATCAAACTCAAATTTTCTCGGTCAGAAGGGAGAGAGAGATTGATTCAGTCTTCATCACAGAGAAGCAAGGAGAACTACAGATACAAGTACAACCAAACATACAGCATCACTAAATATGGATCGGCTGTGAATCTCCACAGATACCTTCCTTCACCGGCAGAGGAACAAAACTCAACTTTTCACTAACCAAAATTATGGTTTGAATTTTTGGATAAGATGACATAAAACTCACACATTTACTGTCTTTGGCTCATCAGAAATGAAACCTGCTAAATGCATTATATAACACAGTAATCGTGTAATGGGCTAATTAATCAAAGTGACGTCCATCCAATAGAAAGTGCTTGCTAAGCATCAAAACACACAGGCTGTTGTTTCCCAAAATAATAAAAACTTCCCTTTTGAAAAAATATGCCATTGACACACATGTACAACATAGAACTGGAGGGTAAGATGCTCTTTAATCTGCTTATTGGCATAAATTGCTCATTCCAAGCATCAGAATTTTTACTGAACCAGACCAATGCTTTCTGATATTCTGTTTCTTTCTTGTCCTTCCTCAGCTTAATGGGAGCCATTATGCCATATGCATTTATCCATTCGATTACAGTGTGTTTCGCTCCCCAGGGCCACCTGTCAGGTGAGCCACATGCACTTTCAATATGTATGACAGGCAATTACTCAGGAATGGGCTCCTGTTTGTCAGCCGGCTCCCCAGACTCAACATATCTCTGTCTTTCTCTCTCTCTCTCTCTCTCTCTCTCTCTCTCTCTTGATCTGAGTGGCATTCCAGTATAAAATGTACAACCATAGCTGTGGCTTTGAGGTCATTCAGACCCACTGCATCATCTCTGAATGAAATATCCTGTAACAAGTCCATTGAGGTCAAACTCACTTACAGAGTCCAAAAACTAAAAAAAAATGTTTTTGTTAGTTTTGTTAGTTCCTGCTCAAATGGGGGGAAAATGTGAGAGACAGAAAGACATATAGTAAAATATAAAATTCCAAAATTTTTCAAAAGATTTTTTTTTTATTCCTGCAATAAAATACTGAATTTTCAGTCATCAGTGTCACAAGATCCTACTGAAATCAATCTAATGTGTTACTTTTCTAATTATTAACTCACAGATTTAACAATAAATGTCTTTAAAACAATGCATCCTTTCATATTTTGTTGCTACATGTACTATACGTTCATCTAACTGAGACTGTACATATGTGTGAGTGTGTGTGTGTCTGGACCAGAAAGTCAATCATAAGCAGCACGGGTATATTTGTAGCCAGCAATACACTGTATGGGTTAAAATTTCTAAATGCCAAAAATCATTAGGAAATTAAGTAAAGTTATTTTGTAAATATCCTATATGAAAACGTATTTTAGTAATATGCAGATATAGATAGCAATATAGATAGCAGATTTTCAAATAGTTGTATCTTGGCCAAATATTTTCCTGACAAACCATACATCAGTACTTATTTATTTAGCTTTCCGTTGATAAATGTTTGGTTTTGTGGTCACATATATATTGTAATAACAGTACATTTAATTAATTTGTGATGCTTATGGTCTAAGATGAACATTTTTACATTTCAAAATGTCATTTTAGGATTTACCTTAAAATGAAATGAAATAACACCCTGCCATGTTGGTTTCATCATTGTGGATCTCAAACATATGTTCAATATGATTCTCTCAGCTCTGTCCTTGTCACTGTCTGACCTCTACAAGGTTCAATCATATCAGGCTACTCACAGTTCAATCAATGTGACCTTACAACACTGTCATTGTCTTTCTTGTCAACTGTAAAGCAAAGAAAGAAAGCCTCCACAGATTCAGGAATGCTTATTTAAAAATTTCATTGAACATTAGGGGGGGTTGTGTGCAGGTGTGAGTTTTATATTTCACTCACTCATGCAGGAGTTGTAAAGCAGTTGACAAATGACTGAGGTGAAAGGTAATGCGCTGAACACCAGGTGAGATGTAACTCCATCTCACACAAACTTTAATAAAGAAAACTAAGTCAATATCTGCACCTGAACTAAACAACACTACGCTACCATTCAAAAGTATGTTTTTGTTGTTGAAGGAAGTTTTTAAAGTTGAATTTATTTGAGGAATAATACATGAATGTCTTTAAATATTCCTACAATTTAATATATATTTTTTATTTTAACATATATTAAATTGTAATTTATTCCATTATTTTAGTCTTAAGGGACAGTGTGATTTTAGCATTATTTATAGACTTTTTTGCATTTTTTTATTAAAATATTGACTTTTATCACACCGATTTGCATATTATTATGAATGTGTCATCTTTAGCAAATGCATGTGATTTTATATTAAATGTTATTATTTTGGTTTGATATATTTAGTGTTAGTTCAGTCTTGGATTTTGTAATTTCAGTGCTTGCTGCACCTCACTATTTGAAATGTATATCTTCTATAACATTAGGTTATTATTTTATTTTATATTATTTATTTATTTTATTTTAGCTTTATTTCAGTTACCTTTTCAGTCGAATCACTTCAACGTTACATATGGGAACTTGCCAAAGAGACCAATTGCCTTTGAGGTTTATACAAAAGACCAATGAATATTGGCGTGCATTTGATTGTGCTCAGGTGCACCTCATCACTGGGAGCCCGCAGACCTCGCTCTTTGAACGATGAAGGTGGCAGCGTGTGCCCTGCCCACCACAGTGGTCCAGGCTGAATCTGACGTAGGTGCCGGACACTGAGAGAGCTCGCTTTCTCGACACCCCCATCTGACCCAGGAGTTCTGAAAACAGACGGCGATGTCTCACATCCTGCCTCGGCCGGATAGCCCGTCCCTGAGTGCACAACCTCCATCTGCTCATTGCCGAGGGCGTCCCCACCACAACACCCAGTGATCCTGCTCCGACCCCCGCCAAGGCACCAGATGCCCAACCGGCGGCCCGTCATCACGCTGGCTGTGGGCGAAGGGCACCGCCTGCTGCTCAGGGACCGGCCTATAACAACCGAAGGGGCAGAAAGCATTCCTGACACAGACAGCCCGGAGGTGATGAGGACTACTTTTCAGGCGAAGTCGATGACATCTCCGTCCCCACTCCCAGAGGAGAGCCAGGAGCTACTATGTTTAAAGAAAAAGCAAGTCTTAATAAAAAACTCATCACCTCCGGGCCCAGTGCCCAGAGGTTTCCATCTGACCCAAATGTTTTTGTCTCTTCAGATGCAGACCCAGGGCACTGTGTCACCAGCGCAGGATACAGGGAGGCAGGTAAGCGCTGCTCAATGCAGCCAGACTGACAGTCCCTGCCCTGTCCTCTACAGGCTGCCCCCCATTGCTGGCACGGTGATCAACATTCCCTTGATACCTATAGTGACGTGGCTCGGAACCTGGATAGTGCTCCCAGCCCCTTGCTGTGGTTAATACGGATGGTATGCCTCGGCTATGCGATTCAGTTCCCCAGGCGCCCGCACTGCAGCATTTGCAAACACACGGCCATTCAAACAGCAATTCTGCCATGTCCTACTAGCAAAGGACGCAATTGAGGTTGTCCCTCCAGCTGAGTTGAGGTTGGGTTTTTACAGCCCTTACTTCTTCATGACGGGGAAAAAAGAAGTGGGTTGGGACCCGTCCTGCACCTACGAGCCTTTGAACCGGCCCCTTCCCGAGACATGCTTCCGGAGCCAGGATGGGTTTGCAGCCATAGACCGGAAGGATGCGTACTGTCATGTCTTGATTCTTCAAGAAGGGTCAAGCACAGTACAATACCATTTGGCCTGTCCCTCTCAGAAGATGTCTCTCTCCGCTGAAGAAAAAAATGGTGGAGGGACATCCGCATCTATCTCGACGACTGGCTGATAATAGCTCACTGGCGGGATTTGTTGTGCATGCGCAGGGACATAGTGCTTCGCCACCTCAGCCATCTGGGTCTTCATGTCTACCGAGAGAGAGCAAACTCTTCTAAAAAAAAAAAAA
>JAUCMT010000043.1:5704764-5737778 GCA_032357475.1 Enteromius thamalakanensis | reverse complement strand
GACGTCCTCGTGGTTGTGAGGGGGGGCCTACGGCAAACTGTAGCCTAGGGGCCCCTGGCCATGTTAATCCGGCCCTGCACATGCCAACACATTCAATTTACATTTAGACCAGACCCTTCAATATCTAAGGATCTGTTAGGACCTGTTTACACCTGGTATTAGGAAAGCTGTCATGTATATGTAAGGGACTTTTCAATTATTTTGATTCCAGTGGATGAAGTAAGCTCACACAGCTTTCATATGCTCGCAAAATAAGACTTGTATATATTGTATATAATAAGTGTTTTTGTTTCTGGATGCTGTGGGTTCACTGTAGAAGTCATGTTATGACAGTACATGTTCAGTCAAAAGGTGGAGGGCAGGCATTCTTTAGCGTATGTTTGAATGCATTCAACCACACGAGTGTCCACACTATCGATATAAAGGTCCTTCGACACTGAAGGCTGTTGCACACCAAGTCAAATTTTTTAAAATAAATAAGACCTGACGTTTGTGTCAATCACGTTTACACATTGCCTCCAGAACTTTTATTTGTTTAAAAATAAATTGGGATCAGGTTTAACTTTCTTTATTTTCGCATCCGTACTATGCATTTTGATTAAAAAACATGCAAATATTCACTGTGCAAGGACATTGAGTCAGAGATATTTGGATGTAAAAAATTGCCTCCAAAAATTTCGTCCATCCAAGAAAAATCAGATCAAGTAAAATTTTCTGCATTTCGCATCCGTAACAAGAATTTTGATAGCATGATGATTACGAAACAAAAAATAGCCTAAAAAAATGCACACGAAATTGGCACGTCCTGATTTAGCCAATTTAATGTGTCCCTAGGTCAACATATTTTGTGGACCCTGGAATAACATTTTAATGCAAAAATATAAAATTGACCATATCTCCACATCTAAACCTAACCTTACTCATGTGTAATGCCTAAAATCAGAGGAAGTGATAGATATCATGTGAAATGGCCTTATGAACACAGTATTAGAAATCACTTTTGAATGGGGTAATTTTTTAAAATGTATTATTTTCTTTTGTGGACTATATGTAAACAACATTTATGAGAAATATCTTTTTTAGGCCAATACTAAATAAATAATAACATGTATTTTGTATGATCCTTATTTTGGTAAAATAATGAAAATTTAGCAGATTCTGAAAGGGGTATGTAAACTTTTGACCTCAACTGTAGCTTCATTAAATATACTTTACAGTATGTGCTCACACAGCAAACAGTGTTTCTCAAACCAGTCCTAGGGACCCCCAACCAGTGCATATGTTGTATGTCTCCCTTATTTACACAAATTGGGGTCCCTAGCTTTCACTCCTTTACACATTTTAGCTACACTCAGATGTTCTTTCTCCAGCAGGTGGTAAACTGGATAAAAAAAGTATTTTACCCAGATCACATTGCTTGCCCTGGCAGAAAAAAGTATTTTGTTTTTTTATCAATACTGTACCAGTCCTGCTCCTGGAGTTACTCCAGAAATTGCTGTTGACCCAAAGGACAACCTGCTGATTCATCCACCTCCATCTTTCTCTTCTCTCTCTCCATTCCAGTGTTGAACTTATGAACTTCCATTTTAGCACTTGAATGCCTGAGACATCAATCTTTGATTTTCTTGTGCAGAGAAAAGCTCAGACAGAATCACTAAAAATGCATTTATGCCTACCCAAAAAGGTAATAATTCAGATGACTACTTTACAAAATACACAAAAACACACTGAAATAGTTTTTATATTTTATTGCATACTAAACGACTAAGCTTAACTATATCCCAAAATGAAAACATTTACATTTTTAGAATGACATATAACATAAAGAACTTTATTTATTGCGTTTTCAAAAGTACAAGAACCTATTTGCCAATTGAAGGTTTAATAAGATTCACTTAACATCGAGATGATTTTGTAATCTTTCTGTAAAATTGTGTCACGGGACACAAAAGAATCATTGCAATATCAGAATGTCTGTTTTCCTTGCATTACAAGTGAACATTGATGTAAGGATGAGAATCTCAGTGTTCTATAATTTAGTGAATAACTGAACAACAACTTTAATTCATGGGTCATTAGTCAGGAGAACCATTTTCCTTTGGATTTTATAGTGCTTTATGTTTATTTGGGACTAAGGAGCTCCAAGCCACCGCTCACATTCACTTTTTACCCTTCTTAGAACACTCCAACATCAAAATAGACTAAACAGACAGCACAGTATATACAGGAGGCAAGCATCGCATACATAAGCAATTATTCCTCACACATATGGAAATATAAGCTTAATAGAAGGCCATCATATAATGCTTTCCTGACAAGTCATTCATAATCTGGAGGAAATGACGAGGCTGAATGAAAAGAAGAGAAAGGCATTATTATATCACCCAGGACTGGGTTATTTGGGCATAGAATGATCTCCTGTAATACCCCTGTGGCTAATGCAAAATTACCTCTTAACTAATTGAAAAACCATTTAAAATTATCACTCTAGTTAAAGGGTGTGTGTGTGTGTGTGTGTGTGTGTGTGTGTGTGTGTGTGGAGGTTTATGTTTATGGCTCAAGCAAGCCATTATAGTAAGTAATAAACGGCCAACTACAGGCAAGCAATTTTCTTATTAAAGCTCAAAACCTCCAAGAATAAATAACAGTACTGCAAATGCAACATTTCCATTTTCTTATATGCGTTTCTATGCATGTTAAGGTGAAGAATAGAGAATTTAAAACAGCCATTGTTTCTCTTGAGAGAAAATAGCCTTATCTTGACATACTGTATTATTTTGTAGAGCAAAACAATATATTGCAGCAAGACAAACGACAGAGCAGAGGCTGTCATTTGTGAGCAGAGGCCCATGTCATTTGTGAACTGATGTGTGTGCTGAAGGTCAGATTGCTATCAGACAGGGCTGAATTAAGAGGACGTATGACACAAAAACACTCACTTACGTAAATGATGGTCATTCTGCTTGGATCTTCAGAGAAAATGGAGAACAACAGGCACAATCTGCATTTCTCTGATCGTCCTCACATTACCCTTCAATCATACCTCCTCCTGAGAGCCATAATTACTGGAGGTGTTCTGCTGTTCTGGTTTTGTACATTTGTCCCCCAAACATGTGCTCTTTTGTCATTTCAGCACCTGTGCTGGAAGGGGGGAGTCTAACGTCACAATGTCATTGGATAATTTAATGCCCTGCCAAAGATTAAAATATAATAGAGACCTGGAAGTGGACTCGGTACATGTGTCGGTAAGCAACCACTGAATACTGACACCTAGCAACTACCTAGAACACTCTAAGACTCAAATGGTAAGAAATACTTTGAATTGCAAGACATTAAAAGTCAGAATTCTATCTATACAGTATATCTCACAATTCTGAAATTTTCTCCAAATTGTGAGATAAAAAAAAGTCACAATTACCATTTTTCATCCAATGTTGGAAATAAGCTTTTATACCTACAGGTTCAACACACTTACACACAGAAAGAGATGTAAGTCTTACCTACAAACGAGTGTATCTATCACCAAAGCACTACAGGTGAGCAACCCAGAGCTCATTTAATTTCCCCTGTAAATGATTAAGTATGGTCCCTTCAACTCTTTCCATCAATGAAACATTCAGAGGCTGGAGTTACATGATGCTGAGAGAGGTGTGTGTGTGTGTGTGTGTGTGTGTGTGTGTGTAAGGACGACACACTGTTGGACTACAGCTGAATCACTCACATTTTATAATGATGTGATTTGAAGTCATTTCTTTTTCTAAATTCAGTACAACTGGATGCAGTTGCTGAAGTCTGAATATTTTCATTCTGTTGTCAGACTGTCATATACATTACATGACTGCATTATTAAGTCTGCTGTAAACAGTGTGTGTGCTGTGCACCAACGTGATCGCTCCCAGCTATTTGTATATGAAGTAATATACTGTTCTTGGAATGGACAATGCCATCTGCAATGTGATAAAAATTCCATTCATTTCAATTCCAACTAGACGTCAGAATAATTAAATATTTAAGTGTCTAAAGTACCCGAAAGAGTTATTATTTTAAACTAAGTCAGTACATTGATACACTTCAATGTCTTTATGTGTAATAGATTTACTAAAAGTTTATTGATATTTGCGCCCTTATTTACTGTAACACCCCAAAATATGATCCGGCTTCTTCTGTGTGTTTTATTTACTTATTGTCAATAGATCAGGCTGGAACTTTCCACTCCCATATGCTTTTTTATGTGATTGAACTCTCACTCTAACTTGCCATATAGTAAATGTGCATTTAAAGGTGCATTTATTTTACACAAAAATGAAAATTTAAAATGCATTTCTTCAGCTTCAGTCTTCAGTTAGTTACAGAATAAATTAAATTTAGAAACCATTCCAATATGTTGATTTGCTGCTTAAAGTGCCCCTATTATGCCATTTTAAAGGTGGCTAATATTGTTTCATGAGTCTCTTAAAACGGGTTTACATGTATGCAAAGTTAAAAAACATTTTAGTTTTCTTCAAAAATAGATTTTTTTTTACCCCATTTCTAAATGATGCGTAAACAACGCGTGTGAAGCAGTTCGACGACTAAGTCAGTTTAAACCCCTCCCTCCCCTGAGCCCTTACTGCTGTGATTGATCAGATGGCGCAGTCCTATATGATTGGTCTGCCGCTACAGCGGTCCACAGAGCTTGTACCAAAACTACCGTGGACAGTGCTTTTGTAAGTGAATCGGGCACACCTCTAAGTAGTGAACTTCAACATTGTATAATGCATAACACTACGTTAAGGCATCGTTTATCATTAACTAATGATGAGACAGACAAGCTGCATTAATCACAATGTGTAGACTACATTAGGCCCACAGCTGAACAACAGAACTGCAGAAACACAAGTTACCAAGCCGGTTACCAAGACATATGCAGTGTTGTTACACAACTTACACTCATTCTTTGTAGATTCATCTTTTGGAAGGGCATATAAAACAAATGAATAAATCACAGAAAACAGCGTCCTCTTCACATGACGTAATCCAAGCGGAAATCGTACTGTTTGTGGGCGGGGCAAGTTGTTCGAAGACGTAGGACGTAGGCGGAAATTATGCAAATATGTTACTTAGTGACGTGTATCCGTGACAGAAAAAAAGTCAAATTGCTGACGACTCGTTTAGGTGAATGTGATCGACTCTTTTATTGATAGACAATAACTTAATTTATTGTGCACTGTCGCCGTCACACTTTGCAGATAGTTTACTGTATGTTCCAACCTGATCTCACGTCAATTCGTACATATTTTACGAGATGGCAATTCTTATGAATTTGAATGAGTGACCTAAACACAACCCCGCCCCTAAACCTACCCATCACGTGGTTTGAGAAAAATCGTGCGAAATCGTACGAGTGAGGTCGTACGAATTCATGCGAATTGGCACAAATTTGGCACCTCGTACGAATATGTACAAATTGCTTGTGAGACTGTGTTGCATGTTCACATACAGCTACATGACACACTGCATGAAAGATCATATTTGAAAAAGCATAATAGGGGCACTTTAAGACGTTTTGTATCAATATGCCAGTTTTTTCTTTCTTTTCATTCAGGATTTTTTGGTCTAAAATCTATTAGACTAATTATTAACAAATATTTATTAATAACTGAGCAGATCTATGCATCATGTCCACTATTTTAAACACTACTTAGG
Source organism: Enteromius thamalakanensis (assembly GCA_032357475.1). Classification (NCBI taxonomy): domain Eukaryota; kingdom Metazoa; phylum Chordata; class Actinopteri; order Cypriniformes; family Cyprinidae; genus Enteromius; species Enteromius thamalakanensis. The sequence continues at coordinate 5,732,093 of JAUCMT010000043.1, read as the reverse complement.
AAAAAATGGTGAAGGGTGTACTGTAAATCAAATTTTAAGTTGTAACCCTCTGAGTCTCCTCATTTGTGGGTTCCTTTCAAGTTTGTGTGTGTGTGTTTACACAGCTAATGTGCCAAGACTATTCCACAACTTCGAATATATATATATATATTTTTTTTTTTTTTTTTTTACTGTGTAGGCTAGTATGCAGTACACTGGTATCTACTCTGTATCTGTGGCCTAGTGAACAATGACAAGCAAAGACGAGTCATAGCAAAAAGCTCATAGCAGCACTAATCTCTCTTCTCTCTCTTCCTGGAATCAGCAGTGGTTACAGACCTAAATCTTTTAACTTGCTACGTCACTACAGCACACAAGTGTGACTCACCGGCCCAACAGCCAATCACAACACACCAGCTTATTGCGCTCTCCACACGACCTGCTTATCCGTCACTTACCCTTCCCAGAGGGGACATCGTCTTCATCGGGATGTTCTCTCTCTCCGGCAGGGAGTAAAGCTCCTCATATAGTAAACAGCTTAAATTCAAACACAACAGACCGCCACTGCCACTGAGGCTTATTTCAATGTTGTTAAAGCGATCACGGACAATTAGATCTGTCAACTGCATGCTTCATAATGTAAACATTGACACAAAGCAGGCCATGTGTGTTTAGCACTGTAGCATGATCAACAGCTGTGGTCTTTAGCTTGAGTGACTGCCATCAACACCCCTAAAAACCTGTTCATCACCTCCTTATCGCAGTCTGGGGGTCACACAATGCTGCGTAAGACCCTGATCACCAGCAGTTATTTTGACCTGTATAAGCCTGGATGATCTGCTTAATGAGTGAAGGCTAATGGATGAAACAGTTATAGTGTGTGTGAGTCTTGTGGTTAGATACCAGGCTCATAAAAAATTAGCTTTTAAATCCAGGTTTGTTCACACTCTATTGAAGCTAGCTTATTACATTTGATTTTAGAACAATGTTTGAAATAAGTTTCAAATAGCAAATGAAAAAATAATTGGAATAAATATTAAAAAGTTTTTATGTTTTTGAAAGTCTCTTTTGCTGACCAAGGCTGTATTTGTTTGATAAAAAAAATACATAACCATAATATTTTTATATATAATTGTAATTTGACTGACTTTTATTTTAATTATTTTATTTATATTTTTTAATGTAATTTTGCTGCTCAAAAATGTTGAAAGTAGTTGTGCTGCTTTATTCTGTAAAAACTGCATTGTAATTCTAAAGTTTAGAGTAAGATATACATATATATATATATAAAATATTTACATAATATTTACTGTAATATTGTAAAATATTGTATTTTTCAAATTTCTTTCATAAACATTTAAAAAATCTTAATTAATTGATTGATACAATCAAAGGAATAGTGCAGTGTGTTACAGTATATTACAATATAATACAACATGTGCATTCAAAGATAGATTTCTAAGAAATGTGTAGATCCAAATGTGTGATGCAATCACTTTAAAATGTGTCAAGGCCATTTTTACAGCCCTTTTGTTCAAGCTCAGGTGGGTTTTTGCACAGGTGCACAGGGCCCACTGACCTCAGCAACCTTGAGAAAACACCATCGCCAACAGAGAATCAGTACAAAAGATAATTCGCACTGCGAAGACAAAGATCAATGTATTTTTCAGTCAGTGAACCCACACATATGCTGTCAGATTGTTAGCAACCTGTCACCAGCACAAGCAGTGGGATTTCACACATGGCAATGATGAAATGCAAAGCTCTGTAAATCTTCATGGGATTTGGATTTTTTTTTTCTGTGCTTCTGCTGCATGAAGGTATCTTATAAGCTTATCCCTTAACATGTGCCATCTATCTACAGATCAGAAGGGAATGTTGAAACAGTAACTCTGACCATGTTAGGCTTACTGAAAACAAAAAAAAAACCCAGAAGAGATGGCTACAAACTTCATTTGCAATCTAATTGGTTAGCTTAATTTTAGATTTACCCACCAGCAATGTGTTTATATGGTTCAAGTTTAAAAAGCACATTTGTCCACATACTTTACCTTATTGTTTCTCCTCTAAGCCCCGTCTCCTGAAAGGGGTTGATTTGTACAAACCTCATCATTCTAAAAGACAAGTTTCAAGTTGCATCACGCCTCGTAAACATAATACCATGTCTGCATTCAAACAACAAGCACTGCACATCACTTCTCAAAACTCGCGTTTGAATAATAAGTAACAGGTTCCTTTAATAGTAAATGTAACTTAATTAAAGGTTGTGAGTCAGAAGCGCCAGATTGTCCTTGCAGAGGTAGAATTGCTCCACTTTATAGTCTCTGTGCACAGCCAGCATAGGCTTCTGTCCAGGTTTTAGGAGTCCATCCTCCATAAGCGTGCTGAACACTTTCTAATATTTGTTCTGAAACAGTGTTCTGAGTACAACTTAAACACTAATTTCTAGTTGTGTCCTCTTTTGGATGCACAAACAAAGTAGTTTCACTTTCACAAAGAAACAGCATCTCCAGAACATGGTGGCGCAGCAACTCTACAGTGAGAGTATAACTCCGCCTCTGCCTCTTAGCGTAAACATTTGGGCGGTGTTATATATAAACCCACACAGTGACTTACAAACCTGGGGGTGTGTTTAAACGAGCCATTTTAAGGGGTTGTTTTATAACACTCCAAAAGAGAAAGGAAATCGCATCATATGACCCCTTTAAATATTGTCGTATTGGTAACTTGATACCTATTTGTATGAATAAATATAAATATAGATTTATACAACTATTATATACAAATACTAGATTGTTGTAGCAAATAAGTGAGTATTTTGCATTTGACCTCCATTTGCCTTTGGTCCAGCAGCAGGCTGAGTCATGTAATAGTTGATGAGGAGTTATTTTGGACTGAAGCTCTGCTCTGAAAGCCTCATTTCAGGTGAACAACACTGATCTGATGACTCATTCAGTGAAACTACAGTTCTCTCTTGGTTTCACAGTGTATGACAGAACATAAATCTTTTACAATGCGTGTCAGAGGGCACTCAACAATTAGCCGGCGGGCAAAAAAATACAATACACAAACCAAGACCAAGAGCATAGAAAACCGAGTACAAATGTTGCCGCAGCTCTGTAGATCATATTGTCGAGGGACTGGCGGTGTTGCAGTAAGAATAAATGAAGGAGGCCGGTTGATTTCACAGTATTCCCTCTCTCGTTTTAGCCCTTCTGTTCATAAGAGGACATTCGCTGATCTAGGATTTACAGTACCGTCAGCGCTTTCAACCAATCTAAACTTGGCTAGCTTCACTGCTCATGTAAAATAGCTTTAACAGTCTCCAGGGACAAATAGAGGAGGGACAAAAATGATTACAGCGGGATGAAAAAAAAATTATGTATGCAGAAACATGTGATGCATGTGGACAAATTTTACAATGCAACACATGACTGACTGTGACATGAAAAGCTACTGTAACACAATAAGATAATAGATCCTCAGTTTGTCTGAACATATTTGAAGAAATTGTGTATGACATCACTTGCTCATCAATGGATCCTCAACACTGAATGAGTGCCGTCAGGATGAGAGTCCAAACAGCTGATAAATACATTGCAAAAAACAAATTCATCAAATAGAGGTTTTAACTTCATACTACTGGTTCTAGTTATAAAATAGGATTCCATAACCAATATTGTTTTCTGAAGTGAATCAGGAGAGAAATATGCACAGATCAAGCAGAACTCATGTTGACTACTTGTTTGGACTCTGACGGCACCCATTCACTGGGTGATCCAGTTGACCACCATATTTCTATATTTCCCAAACCCATCGACATCTTGAAAGGCCTGAGATTGAGTACTTTTTACATTTTTGGGTAAACAATTCTTAATGGAATCAAATGTATTTGGAAACATAGCCTGGTGAAAGATTACTGTAAACAAGGGTGTTTTCTACATACACTCAAGTGAGCATTTATTTAAATTAACATTACGTCATCTGCAAATGCAGCTTCTTTTTTTTTTTTTTTTTTTTTTTTTTGGCGAATGCAGAGTTTACATAAGCTTAACATTTCAAGGTGCAGACAGAATCTTTGTTATTAGGCATATGACTCCAGACTGCACACAATGCTTCACTGCTTCCAGCAGGTGTTATTTCAGTCTGTTTCACTCAATAACATACAGTCATTCAGCCTCCCAGGCCTCTGAAATGCTGTCTAGCAGCACAGCTCTCCTTCCTAGGAGTGAAAAACATGATGTAGTGCTTTACTTTATGGCTTTACCTGGTCTCCGCAGTGCAGTGCTGTAAGTTATTTATGTCTGGCATCTATCGACTGCATTTAAAATCACATCAGAATGAATAAAGGTCTACACCTACATTTAATAATCTGTTTTGCTGCGTCTGGTAATGCTGTTTGTCCGTGTCTTATCTTTATTGATTGTCAGCCCACTGTCAAAGTCTCCTTTCTCTCTTTTTTGAAAGCACATTAATTGAATCTGTCATCTACATAATTTTAAAGATGTGCATAAATGGCTTTGCATGGAAATAGAGTGGGAGATGTGCACACATGCAAGAAGCTTAATGGGGATTAATTGGATTACTTTAGTTAGATCAGAAAGCTCAAATTATGAGGTCTTCATAAGGAAATCCTATTTCAGTCAGAAAGGCTAAAGGTTATATAACATTATATAACAGTCGGTACAGTTGCACTGACCTCCTGCTGGCTGGAGGATGTAAGAGCATCATCCTCATTGTTGGAGTTAATTGGTTTTATTCTTAGAGGCTTAAAAATCACTGACTGTTGAATGACGAATAGAGCTACTATAAACAGCCCAGCTAACTGCAGTCTGCATTACGGTTTACTTGTGTTGCAGACTAAAAGCATGTAAATGAGTACTCTTTTGAGTAGACTATACAGACAGCATGCCAGTGTCTTTACATAATCAACCCCTTTGTTTCATTACATCACATGCTACTGCTAGCATTTAGCTAAATTAATTTCCATAAAATATTACTACCGTCTGTTAACTAAGGCCTAGTCCTGGCCTAAAGTAAGCCACATTCGTGAAACCAGGCATTATAGTTTATCTGGTAGCAGATAAACACCTTTTTCTCAATATGGTACAATGTATCATTTACTATAAAATCATAATTAAACTGCAAATAGAGTGCTGCTATGAAGTAGCTACTTTTCCTGTTGAAAAAAAAACAGCACATGGTAGTTAGGTATGTTTTGAAGCTGGGATGGTGATTTAAAGGGTAAGTTCACCCAAAAATATAAATGTTCTCATTGATTTCTCACCCTCATGTCGTTCCAAACCTACAAGACCTCCGTTCATCTTCGGAACACAAATTAAGATATTTTTGATGATGTCAGAGAGCCATCCGACTCTCCGTAGACAGCAACACAACTGAAAAGATCCCAGATCCATAAATATAGCAAAAATATTGGTAAAACAGTCCATCAGTGGATCAACTTTACTTTAGCGATACTACATGAATTTCTTTTGTGCAAATAAAACAAAAATAACAACATTTATTCTTCTCCCATGACTTATGTCTTCCACTATTTTAGAGAGCATCTCAACGCACCTCATACGCAAGCTTAAACGTATTTGACATAATTAGCCTTGTTTATCAAAAATAGCTTAATTTGTGTTCTGAAGATGAATGAAGGTCTTATGGGTTTGGAACGATATGAGGGTGAGTAATTAATGACAAAATTTTAATTTTTGGGTGAACCAATCCTTTAAGCTGGTCCTTTGCTGGCCTTAATCTGGTCAGACCAGAACACAGAACTAGCTAAGGACCATCTTAAACCAGCATCCCAGCTTCAAAACATAACTAACCAGCATATGCTGTTTTTTTTGTTCAACATGGTTTATAGGCCAAAAACAAAGAAACAAATTAAAATGATCACTGTTTTTTTAATCACTGGGGGTTTTCAGTTTTTCATTAAATGCAAGAAATAAGCTGTTTTTAACTTTTGTTCTTAAACAAGCCTCTTGTGCTTTTACTCGTTACTTTAGAGTTGCTAGCAATTCGGATAGAGGTTGCCATTAAATGGCATCACAACAAAAAAGGTCAACTCGTCTAATCACTTCTACTGTCACATTGAAATGTTTTTAATTAAATACTGTAAGAGTTATGCAAAAGGGGTGATTAATGTGACTTTGGTGTTCATTTATAGACACACTTAGCTCTAGTGCTAAGCTTCAAAAAAATATTGTGATCAAAAGTCTTAAACTGTTGGCCACAGAAATTATTTTCTGCAGTGCAGTTCAAAACCAATGGAAAAATCTTACTGGGTTTTTTTCAAAGAACAATGCAACGTAATGCTAACTTCTTAGTGTGCATATACTAAATGTCAAAAGATAACCATCGCCATCTCCTTTTTGTGGGTGACAAAAACCATGCAAACTACAAAATCTACTACACTAGCTGAACTCTCTGCCTTAATATTTTTAAAATACTAGGATTTTAGATGCACTAATCCTAATCTCACATACTGTGATGGACAGTATGCAGATTTAGATGCAGCCTTCATGCACTAGCATTTAAATAGCTTTCCATCTGACCTTTCATAAGAGCATTTCATATCAGCATTCAACATTTGCCATGCTTTTTATCCTTTATTCTCTTCTGAACGTCCTAGTGAAGGAAGTCCTAAGTCTGTTCATTGTATATTCTCCACACGGAGAAGATTGTGCAGTCTGTGGGAGAAAGCCCATGTGTAATGATACATTTGGCAAACAACAGAAGCAAAACCAATAGTGCACCACTGGAGATGTGGGATTATTCATCCCGTTCAGAATAAGTAAAGATTGATGGCAAAATCATGTCGGAGAACTGAATCAATACTTATCAGCGGAGCCATGGCATTAGTTATCTTCCAAAGCAATTAGCAGCTTGGAAAGGAAACCTTGAACGAGGGAATTTCATAGAAAACTGGCATTGAGGATTAAACCGCTGGATCGGAGGAAGAAAAGAAATTAAGGCTAGGGAGTCGAAGAAAGAAAATAACAAGAGCACCCCTTTAATACAATAGACCTATCACAATAGAATGTATTGAAATATTGGAACAAAGGGAAGCAAAATTAACTACTTGGTTTAATCTGTACACAATATAGGCTCAAAATGAAGGGAAAAATGAATACAAATTTAAGTGTAGAAGCACACTGTCTTTGTAATTTTGCTCTGTTGTTGAGTAGGATTTAAATTAGGACATTTTACTGCACACCTACATCAGTGTAGGCAACTGTGACCACTGGTCCTTGAGTTGAAGAGATGTGGGTTTGAGTCGTGCATGTGTCAGGAATCTCGGTTTATGATTCAAAACATTTTTAAAATGCCTGAAAACCCCCCTGCATCATTCAGATTACATTATATTATAAGTCTGCTGCTTTTATCTGGTTTTGCTTCAGGACCCATATTAGACATTAACAATCCATATTTTTATGTTTTTGAAAGAAGTCTCTTATTTGGTCACAAACAGTCATTCCTGTGATGCAAAGCTGAATTACTTCAGTCTTCAGTGTCCCTTGATCCTGCAGAAGTAATTAATATGCTGATTAACTGCTCAAGAAACATTTCTTATTATTAGCAGTGCTATAGTGCTGCTTCAGAATTTTTTAATACATAGAAAGTTCAGCATTTATAATTGTAACATTTATAAAATGTATTTATTTTTTCTTAATAAAAATAAGACATTGAAGTCTTAAAACTTAATGCTTCTTTGCGGAAATTGTAATTAATTGTATTACTATTATTTCGATTTAATTCATAGTATCATCAGCCACTATTGGGTATTTAACTGTGTATTTGAATTGTGTATTTCTTATTTATTTTTTTACTTAATTACATTTTCTGCCTATTACATTTTTCTGAAAATTAATTATTAAATGTAATCTTTAGCAAATCATCAAATGCATATCTATTTTTCATACTTCACATTATGATATGCCTCAGTTGCACTGTTGATATTAAACTGTTGAACTTAATGCTTTGTTTTATGTACACAAACCAGTAGGCATTTTTAATAGCAGTCATTTATCAGTTATCGGCAATAACACAAGTCATCAGCATCAGTCAGAAACGTAATACCATTCATCCCTGAAAAAGCTTTGCTAGGAACAAATCAATGACCCAGACGTGTCTCCCATTAATATCTACGGTGGTTACTGCCCTGCTTCTGCGGTTTCAGGAGCAAAAGAAACGACAAAGAGATTCATGCTCCCTCCTCCCTTCCAGCTGAAGCTATAAAGACTTGATGACATTCAGATCTGTGCAGAATTAAACTGAGGTTGGCCCCCCCAACATCCTCCCTGTGGGACACGTGTGCAAGTGTGCAAAGACACAGAGACGGGCTGTACTGATGATCTGGGGGCAGAGAGCAGAGGAGACAGAGATTAATTATGTTCAAATGGCCATGCATAACTCACATCTGCTGCACCTAAAGATCCTGAGGCACGAGCTGGATACAATGTGCCTGTTTCAGACTATTAGACATGCAGGCGTCCATATCCTCCCCCAACTCTATTCATGCAGGGGTCCACGAATCATGATGTGTGAACCACAGTCAGCCACCACCACCCCCCAAACAATTGCTCCTGACTCAAAATCTCTCGAATTAGATTTTAATTTTTTCATTTTCTGAAGGAAATGAAAATACACCCATTTGCTAGGTCGTCTTGACATCAGTAAAATCTTACATTAAATATCTCAATACCTTTTACCATTAATTACTTGAAGTGTGTGTCTGTGTGTGTTAAGGGTTCCATGAAGAACCTTTAAAATTCATGGAACCTTTTCATTCCACAAAAGGGTCTTTAGAGTGGAAAAGGGTTTTTTATGTTCTTCATGCTAAAAAAAAATTAGTATTTTTTAAGAACTAGTTAGGAACCCAGAATGGTTCTATGTCATTTCTGCAAAATCATGTATCGTTCATGTCTGCAGTTACTCATTGACATTTAATACATGGGTGTCCCATCCTCCTTAGTCTCTTCAGGTTGAGGTGGCACATGGGGTTTATGTTCCAATTAGGATGTGTACACACACACACACACACACAAGTCTACAAAGGGGACAGAAGTGTGGGACAAATGGTAAGACAAAGGCAGGGTAGTGCCGTAGAGTTTAATGGCTTGATGTACGTCTGGCATCGTCCTTCCGGATCCAAAGGGGACATTCTGCTCACATAAACGTCTGTCTTACAACACTGTGGAGTTATACGCAAAATAAATTACCATCCATTTGGCATTTATAGCATGCTAATTACAACCTCTTCTGCTGGGGACTTCTAAATCAAATCAGAGGCTTAAATATCGTTCAGAGTGCAAACTTATGTTTTTTAAATCAAGAAAAAAATGTATAAATTTAACAGAACATTCATGCAATGAATGTAAATAGGGATTATTTCCACAATGAAAAAAGCATTGTTTATGAAAAACTATATTTTTTTAAATGTTAAATAAAAGATGGCCATGTGATATGTGAGAAAATCATTAACTAGCTCGGAACATTCTATGGTATTGTATGGTATGGTATTGCACCCAATGTTAACCAATCGTTATAAAACATAAGATGAACATAAAAAATACATGACAAAGATGCAGTGTTACTAAATGATCAAACATACTAAAACAATTATAGGTATTGTGATATTAGTATTATGTTGATATATAAATATTATTTAGTTTGGCTATGATTATTGTACAGTATAGTACAGTAAAAATCTGATATCATCCAAACAAGATATGATTCCAACACAGTTTTCCGTTTCGGCAAATTGGTGACTAATTAGTAAAATCTTATTTTAGAGTCTCTTACAATTGGCTTACACCTTACTGACAGTTATTTTTAGGGGTGGGGTTATTTATGGACATATTTGCTTTTTCTAAAGATTTTTTTTTTATGTTATTCGCATCATAAGAATTAATATAAAATTGCCACCTCGTACAATAGTTACACTTTCCCACGAGATTGGGTTGGATCAGACGAGGGGAAACATCATAGGTTCTTTGCATCTCTTTTAAGTGTTCGCAGTTCACCAAGATTGAATATGCAAAAGTACTATTTGGTATAGACTACTTATATGGAACTCACAGAATCAATCCCTATTCACTTTAGAGCAGCATGAACATTTTTCAAAACATCTCAATTTGTGTTCCGCAAAAAAAAGAAAAAAGTTATATGGATTTGGAACAAGACCTATGACAGATTTATCATTTTTGCTTATCATTTCAATTTCCTCCAAGTACATGTTTATTTTATAAACAATGTGACCTTGCTCAAAACCTTTAGCATTAATTCGACACTGAATCATCCCTTGAGAAGAGAACAAGTCGGGACAACATCCTGAGAATGCCTTTCTTCATGTATATGATATCACACTTGTATGAATCGCATTAGGATGTGTGAGAACACAACCCAACCCTCGCAAAGCTGCTTGGACAGCGCACAAACAGTAGACCCTGTATTAATTACCCAGCTGCCAACATCACTCATCTCTAAGTACCTGTGTGAAACAGGGATGGGCACTGATAGATTTTACACTGGTGCAACAACCAACATGACACCATTATTACTCCTACAGGAGGACAGTGGTTGAAACCTGAAAGCTGTCAACAAATAGCGCTAATTAAGCCTGTGGGAACTCAAAGAGCAGCGTAAGCCTCTGTGCTCTGGCCCTGTGCAATGCGCAAGATGCTTGTCAGGAAATCATGCTGATTGTATATTAAATAAGAAGCCCTGGGGCTGAGGGAAGACAGACAGTGAGGAAGGGAAGAAATTAGGTTTGAATCCCAATGGGCCTGTGATATTCAAATGAATGCTGCAGAATGAGCAAATGAAAGCCTCTCTCCTTCTTGGAAAAGAACGGGGTTTCTAAAAACAAGCCTCACTTTCATGTCTTAAAGGGACAGTTTACCTAAAAATTACTATTGTGTTTACTCGCCATCACGTCGTTTAGGGATGGTTTGTTCAGATAAGCCTAGTACAACCATCTACTCAACTGACTAGTCAATACCAATATACAGTATATACCAACTACATAACAATAACTATTTTTATGATGTTTAGTTTTGTACTTCAACTGTTACACTGTTTGCATGGTGAAACCCTTTTGGAAAGCAGCATCTTTAAATGTATGAGTATTCAATTAAATTAATACCCAGAGAAACTGCTAAACTTTTCTTAAATTTGGCCAATTTGAATTTAAAATATGTTATCTTTTACCTGATTTATGAAATTTCTAACTGAATGTGAGGAGACGTTTTCTTTCTTTTTTTTTTAAATATTATTTTATAATTATATTTTATAATGATTACTTAACAGCTAGAATCATACTTGGTTATACATGGTCATCACATTAGTTCAGGTTCAAGCCGTAGATTAGTTCATAATAAAAATATTTTTTTAACCATAAGAAAAGTAGATGAAGCATGAAACCTTGTAAATTTTCTCCTTTTGTATTCAATGACAGCATATGATATATAGTATATAGTGACAGCATTTACATTACAGTGTGAACTATTCCATTCAAGTAAACATTTACATTGGTAATCTATTTGGTAATTAGGATTGTTGTTTGTTTTTTTACCAGAGAAAGGACGAGATACAGGATCACATGATCATCTGTGGCTTTGTGCCTTGCCACGTTTTAATGAGGAAAAGATTGAGAGAGCAAGACGTCCATCTCCATGGAGACCAGAGAGATTTACAGCCTTGCCCTTTCTCTCAGCAACCCTCAAAGCTACACTTTCTACCTCCAAATAAGTCCACAGTCGAGAGAGTCATACATGCTGACCAGTCGTATAATGCATAAAAGCTAAACAACCACCACGGAAACTTCCTTTCTTTAGAGAACTTACATTTGAATTGAGTAAAACTTATGTTAAGTTGGAGATGAACCAAAGTTTGACTGTGCTACAGCTGCTTTGATATTAGCATGTACGCCTGCACACGCACGCTAAACCGGATTCATTTCGGCTAATTCAGAGCTATTGCAACCTTTGGCCCTAAAGGGCAAAAAAATGAATGACAAACTTAAACACACATGGGATGAGCAGTTTGCTCAGAACATATGTGTGTGTGTCTGCTGAATATGCATTAGTTCCTTTTTTCGACACATGCCCCCTTATCCCCTATACGGTGGCTTTTGTCTCCGGCGGTGGAAGGCGGGGTAAGTTGCTATGGTGACTACTGCAACAGAAGGCTGAAGGATTTGACTTCCTCATGACCTTCACAGAAGGGGGTGATTGTCCTGAAATAGAGCCAGCGCTCTCCTTCATGTGGAAAGTGTTCAATCAAGAGGAAAAATTTATCAAACTATCCAGAGGTCTTCAGGATTGCATGCACAACTGCAATCACAGTCGGTCTGAAGCACCTTTCATTAGCATTACAAAGCCATTATGATAATATTATCAAAGGTAGGAATGGGTTGCCCACTAAGAAAGGTGCATTCATGTGATAATGACTTGCTCATGCTGGCCTCACATGTAAGATAAAGAAAATATATTTCGCCGTGGGTTAAACCTCTAGCTGTATCTTTTTTTTTTTTGGTTGAGAACTTTGTTGTTGTTCCGGTTCATTGGTTTGTAAACAAAGACAGACGGACGGACGGACGGACAGACAGATAGATAGATAGTGTACAGACAGATAGAACAACAGACAAACAGACAATGTACAGACAGACAGAACGACAGACAGACAATGTACAGACAGATAGAAAGACTGACAGATAGATAATGTACAGACAGATAGAACAACAGACAATGTACAGACAGATAGAACAACAGACAATGTACAGACAGACAGAACGACAGATAGATAGAAAATGTACAGACAGATAGAAAGACTGAAAGATAGATAGATAATGTACAGACAGATAGAACAGACAATGTACAGACAGATAGAACAACAGACAATGTACAGACAGATAAAACAACAGACAGACAGATAGACAGATAGATAATGTACAGACAGAACTACAGACAGACAGACAATGTACAGATAGACAGACAGACAGACAGACAGACAAATAATGTACAAACAGAACAACAGACAGACACACAATGTACAGATAGACAGACAGACACAGACAGCTAGATAATAGATAGATTGACAGATCGATAGATAAATAATGCAGAAAGATAGAAAGACAGATAGATAAATACTGCATAATTCGTTACATATGTGGTTAATTTCTTCAGTAAGCATCACTGTTCTTCAGTAAGAAGAGGTGGAAGAGGTGTTTGGAGAAATTAAGGTCATACTATAGAAAAAAGCATTAATCATCTCATGAGTCACAAGATGAGTTCGTTATTCACCCACAGAAACGTCAAGGCCCTAAACAAAGCCTGGAGGATACCATGCACAGGAAAACGTGCACAACACCACTCAAACACATACCTGTGAAACCAAACAGGAAATTGTGTCCTTTATAAGAGTCTCTTTGTGCACCGCTACTACATCTCTTCTCCCTCTCCATGCTTTTTTGTTTGCGTGCTTACAAAAGATGATCTCTAAGTGCAGCAAAGAAACTGAAGTATTGAAGAGAAGATTCTCTTCCCTAACGACCTCGCTCCACACAGTTTGGATAAACCTCTGAGATCAACAGACTGCCTATGTGTCTAAATCTACTTAAAGCAACATTGCAATATAAACTTATTGTGTTATTGACTTACTATGTAACCTGCCTAGTACATGACCAGAAGAGAACTGGGCCGAACATACAAAATGTTTTCGCATCTAACAAAAAAAATGGACTCTCACCAAATTAAACCTTAATGAACAAGAACGTAGTAGACTACAGCTACAATGTAGCATAATATATTTGTCATTTCATTATAAACTTATACTGTTTTTTTTTTTTAACAGGCAGTGAAATACGCATTTCACTTGTATTCCAGTCCAAACACTGAATAAAGTCCTTTTGTGCAGGAAAGTGACTAATCATACAGCAGATGTTCAGTGTTTGACCAGTCTTCAAAGACTTAAATCCTCACAAAAGAGTTACAAAACCCTCCATCAATTGGATCAAAGGTATTTCATACGCAAATATTTAAACATGCAGTCTTTGTTACCCAAGTAAAATGCTTTACCATTCTAATGACCTACAGTGGTGGCCAAAATTATTAGAATACTAGTGAGACATTCTTCAAGAACATCTAAGTTCTCATGAGTTTGTCATCTAGGGTAAAGTCTCGCTGTCTATTCACAGTTCAGCTACAGGACTCATCGCGAATGATTCCATGTGGTTAATGGAGGACACTTACGAATCAATTCCATCACCACAGCACCAGACAAGTAGTGTGAGATTACAAGTCAGGGCGAAAGAGGGCATGACAGGAAGTAACTTGAGGCCACTGGAACTAATCCAAGCAAAAAACAACCAGGAAAGAATGAGTAAATGCCTTGCTGATGCTTTTGCACATTCATATCAAAAACAGAGTGGTTGATATAATCCAAAATACCAGCGGTTGTCATTACACAAAATAATCATTTATTCAACAAAAAATAAAAAAAGTATGCTGCAAAAAAATTACAATGCATGAGGGAAAGAAAGTTTTGCACTGTTTCAAAGATGCTCCCCCCAAAATGTCTCTCGGTTTTTGAACTGTAATCATATAAATTACAAAGGCAAATACAAAGATGAAAAAGCTGTAAAAATTTGCATATTTCACTGATGAATTCAACCTTAAAAAAACATTAATATCAACATATGTACATCTTGCTTATGAAGTGGCACTGGTAACTTATGAAGGAGGATCATCTCCATGAATGGCCTTATATTTTGCCATCTCTTCAGGAAAAACCTTCCCCAGCTCAGAAATGAGGAGGCTTTTAAATTTCTGGAAAAAAAGAAAAACCGCAAAATATTGGCAGATGAAGTGCATTGGTTTGAATTATTTACAACATGCCGGAAAATCATCCATCCACAACAGAAATCTACAAAGCTAGCATTTTAGCCAAAGATTTCTATAACACACACATGCACATTATAGACTTCCAAGGAAATAGACTACTTAATTCATAAGCCCATCAATAACGACAGAGGTCAAATAAGTCAGAGCTGCAGCTCTATTTTGAATCAATGAAATAAAGCCTGATCAGATGAAGAATGATGATTGTAATAATAGCTATATAATCAGAAGGGATAGAATATGTGCATATAAATATATTATGTCCTTTGTAGCAAATAACCTGCTAGCACTTCCAAAATAAGTCAGTCATTCATAGTGAACTGAACTCTGAATGCAAACGCTGGACCAATACTCACAGTCAGTGTGTCAATCTTTCCTTTGACCTGCTCATTTTTTGCCAAAGCTCTTTCTAAGCACTCCTTTGTGTACAGTTGAGGGTTACGACCCTGATCAATGTACCTGTGCAAAAACATTAATAATCAATTATGGCAAATCATGTCTTTAAACAGATGTGTAACATTTCACATTTCTTATGTATATAACAACTAAATAGATACTTATACCCAAAACAGCATACAAATGAAAGTAAAATAAGGGCAATTTGATAAAGAACATGCAAACGTTCCTTACACATGTGTTATCCAACTATTGTAAGTGGACCAAATCCATTTACATTTATTTTTCAAGAGGTTTGTGCGGCTAAATATTTATTATTATGTATCTCTATTATGTAATGTACTACTCACTCGAACACTTCCAAAGGTACGTTGATATCATGAAGCTGTTGTCGGCATTTCTCAATTTCCTGCAGTCCCGTGATCATAGAGTTTCTGAGGAAATAAATGACCACATCATTTTTAGGCTTTACTCGTGATAAAAAAGGCGACTCTACTCGTAACAAGTCAAGAAACACTAAAGCTACAGATAACTATTATATTCTAAATAGTATTCGTTTAAACCAACATAAGGATTATAGAGAACTGGTACCTGCTAAAAAATAACAAAATTATAACTCACAGTTTCTGATTGAGTCCGGTTTGACTGCTGGGCTGGAAATCGCTAACAATAATCCCAAGCTGTCGTATGTTTTCAACGAATTTCTCGAGGTGTTCTTCGAGATTATCAAACTTTTCAGCCATGGCGTTCCGTATTTTACATAAAGGTAAAGCGTGCGATTTATTTAATTGGGATAAAAGGATACAATTTTCAACAAAAGACGGATATCTGTTCAACCAACGCAGCTTCCATGACAGCGAACTGCTTTCCGGCAGCGTTTCAACGAATGGCGAGAGAGAATGGACTGTAACCCTGGTAACGGAATCCTTCGTTGTGCTGTAAAGCGTTTCGTGTTGTTGCAAAGTCGCTATTTGTTGGAAAATAACATATGGATGACAATCAGACAATGCATTGGTTCGTTGCTAGCAACATTCGTTCAAACACAACAGATTTTATAGATACTTATGTGAACTGCTGGTACACTGACCTTTTCAGTACGAGATTTAAGAAAAGAACGTATTGTATTGATTCATTGCCAGCTGATAGGCGAACTAAATACCCTACCCCCAAACAGAGCAGGGACGCATTATTTATTATTTATTATTATTGTATTAATGCCAATGGCATCTTACATATTATATTACAGCGAATGTAGAAAAACCAGAGAGAGAGAGAGAGAAGCAAATACAAGAAGTTATGCAACTACGTTACTGTTTCTTTTTTCCCTGTACCCTCAAAGATGTATAATCAGGAATCTAAATTAACTACAAAACGAGAAGAATGGAGTGTTACTCATGAAAAAAATAAAATAAAATAACAACAAATAAATTGACAATATGCTAAATTTGCAAAACATGTAACATCAAACGCTGTTACATACGCTGTTATATAGACGTTGACCAAAGCGTTATTTATTTTATCCACCAGTATTCAGCCCCGCCTCCCACGGCAGGATTGGCTAGCGTGAGCTCCTCACAGCCACCGGCGCTCTGTGATTGGACACTTAGTTATCAATCACATATTTGTGGCAGCTCCAGCAAACAGCGATCAGGTCAAGGGCGGGACTTGTCGAATACTGGTGTGAAGAAAAAATAACTCGTACCGGACCCTTAATTACTCATTCCGTCCAGGTACAGCGGAAGCCGACCGACCTGAGGTGCTCCGCTCCTGCTATTCTTGTGTGCCTGCGTCAGATTATCGGTTCGTTTCGAGCAGCGTTACCGTGCCTATTTTGCAGCAGCCGCGGCTCTGCCTCATAGGGAATAACAGGAGTAGGAATACGTATTTTATTAACGTTTTTGTGTTTCAGTGCACTCGCGAGGGGAAATGATGCATTGAGGACGCGTCTTATCTCCTGTGCTCCTTTACACCCACCTCGATTTGCGCGCAACATCACAAATGGCTACTCTTTTGCGGAAAATCGGTCTAATTCGACTGCACGACCGAGACACGGAGGACCCAAAGCATCACCACCAGGGCTCACTGAAAGGGACTAAAGGCAACCAAAAGAACAACAACACGAAGCACTGCAACACCAGCAACGAGACCAACAACATCCTCAGCACGCCAGAAATCAAAGCCAGGCGCTTCGACGTGTCCGGCAAGGACAAGCCCGCCGTCAAACCGGACAAACCGAGCAAGGACGCGAAAGAAAAGCAGCAGACGGGAGGCGGCAAAGCGACGAGCGGCACCGTGATGCCCCCGCCGGCGGCGAACCGGCAGCACTGCACCCAGGTGCGGACGCGGAGGCTGATGAAGGAGCTGCAGGAGATCCGGCGGCTCGGCGACAGCTTCATCACGGTGGAGCTGGCGGACGATAACCTCTTTGACTGGAATGTCAAGCTGCACCAAGTGGACAAGGACTCAGCGCTGTGGCAGGATATGAAGGAGACCAACACCGAGTACATATTGCTGAATGTCACCTTCCCCGACAATTTCCCGTTCTCTCCGCCGTTCATGCGCGTCCTGACGCCGCGGCTGGAGAACGGATACGTGCTGGACGGCGGCGCGATCTGCATGGAGTTATTAACGCCCCGCGGCTGGTCGAGCGCGTACACCGTCGAGGCCGTGATGAGGCAGTTCGCTGCCAGTCTGGTCAAAGGACAGGTGAGGATGGCTTCTTGCCATAGCGGCGTTGATTTCTTCACATCTCATGTTGCTTGACGCCATCCTCCATTTTGGCAGGTGAATCGCGTAAAAACGCGCAACATCCATTTACCGCGGGTCTATATGATAGTGTCTGTTACATATATTGCGTGTGAGTGTCATTACATAGTAATACACGCTCAGAAACATACTCCTCCTCATATGATTTCATTTCTTCACGAAACAAGATGTCTCCGTTCACTTTCATTGCATCTTTTTCCATACAATGAAAGTAAATGGTGGCTGAGGTTGCTTTTGTCACAAGCGTTGGAAGAAATTGAGGTAGAGACTTAAATCCTCAGCCAAAACACTTGGTATCTTGCCCTATATAAAAGGCTTTGGAGATTATGAAAGTTCTTGATGCACCAATATAGATTCGTCTGATCATTATTGGCTTCATCCATTAACAGAGCAAAGCAAAGCTCTCTTGGGTTTATAAAAGCAGTAGTATCTAAAGTATCATAGAAAAATCATAATTCACAATAGCAACTTAAAAAAAGTCTCTTATGTCATCAGACTCTAAAACCTGTTTTGGCAGGACCTTTATTTATAAGAGTGTCTGTTACATATATTGCGTGTGAGTGTAATTACATAGCAATACACACTCTAAACATACTCATCGTCATGTTATTACAGATATGTATAATTTCTTTACTTTCTCCATTCACTTTATTTGCATCTATACAATGAAAGTAAAGGGTGGCTCAGATTGCTTTAGCGTTCCATGAAAGAAAACGTCAAGGGTTTGAACAAATTGCTTTTCTTAATTATTTATATCTTCAGCAAAGAACACACGTTATCAAGAGCCATTTGGTCATATATAGAGTGCTTCAGCAGGCTTTGGAGATTGTGAAAGGTTTTTGTACGCCATTATATGTTCTGATCAGTATTGGCTTTATCCATTAACAGAGCAAACCAAAGCTCTCTTGGGTTTATTGAAGCACTATTACATATGTGGTTATCTAAAATATCATATATAATGCACTGTAGTAACTTAAACAAAAAATATTCTCTTATGTCATCAGGCTGTTATGGGTAAACCAAAATATGGGTTTACTATTACATTTCAAATATTAGAATTTTTGTATATAGTTTCTTATATACATAACCATATATTTTGATATCTGTATATAAATGTGTTTTTTGCATCAAAAATGGTCCTGCTATTGTTACGATCATAATCTGGTGCTATTTCCAACCATTTTTCTTAAGAATGTCCTGCAGCCTGGATCTTAACTAGTAATGTGATTAGATGGGCTCCATAGATAGATCACATCGGTCATTGGATAGTCACGTTCGAAGAATGAATGCAAAGAATGGGTCAAGAAAATGGATGAGAATCCATAATGAAGCTTGAGCCTGGCCATTAACCCATGCTGTAAATCTGAGAGGAAAGACCAGTTCATCTACACTTACCTCAACCTGTCAAGAGCTCTTAAATGCCAAATTCATGATGAGCCTGAGGCAACGGTGGCTAGATAACCATTTTTCCCCAAATGACCCAAAGCACTCAAGGGTAATTACCATTTCAGCTGCTGCTGACACAACAGACCCCCAATTAACATGCAGCTATTGTATTATGAAGGGAACGACAGGTCATATTTTGGCTTTTTCTGCAGAACTTTCATGGTTTATCCCTTTTGCATTTATTACTTGAATTTTGCAGATTTCATGAGTTGTGTTTAAAAGACTCCAATCACATCAACTTGAGAATATAGATAAAATCATTTAAATTTTACTGCAGGCTTTTTGTTGTTCAAATTCTGCTTTGGTTAGGGAAGACCTTTCTGCATACCAAAGCTAAGACAATTACTTTTTCAAGGTTCTCAACACTTGCAGCACAAAATATCATCAACAAAAAGAAAGGAGGATTTTATTATAAGCCATATGACTATTTTGTCTCATTCATTTAGACTAGAATATGCATTGACCAATAGGCTATGGATTAAAAAATGAAAGAAATTCCCAGTTGTATTCCTTGAACTTCCTTTCAACGTTATGTGTCATCAAGCAGGCTTTATGTGATGCTATGATGCAAAGAGCAACACTGTTTAGCCTTATCTGGCACATGTTGGTTACATAATCCCTACCGTCTGTGTTGTCCCAGAATGCTCAGAGGCCGAGCGCGACCATTGACTGATCTCCATTCACAGGATTACCCATCAGGCTGTTCACATTGGCATTGCGTGGCATTCGATAGGCACCAAAATAGCGCAGAGAGACGTCGCTGATGCCGTTAGCATGCTGCAGGGAAAATGCTGATGCGAGTAACCTGGATTAACATCGGAGCGGCTCCCTCCCTAGCACTCTCCTCCGGTGCCACTCAAGCGTGAGGGAGGCGATTTCCAAGAGAGACCGTAAACAAAATAAAGCTTAATTAAGGCTCCAATGGTTTCTTTTAATCCAACAATCACAGGCTTTTCTGAGGGGAGAGGGCAGCCTCTTCTCGATTTAACTCAAGCGGTTACTTCTGGGCCGTTAGATCTCATCCTGACTGATAGAGCCTGAGGGAAGTGCTAGCTATTTCTGTCTCACTGTCCCTGTTGTCTTACATCAGCACTGGCACTAGACTGACCTCAGGCCTGGGGCATCTGAAAGCACATCCTTTTGCTCATTTAGTGGGTGCTGGGTCTGTAAGACTGTGTCTCTCTCATATGTAGCCTGAAGTTGCATATGTGTTGGTTGTGCTTTGCACGTAGAACCTGATCATTTTGCTGGTCTTAAAGGAGAAGTTCAGGCTAAAATTTGTTCATGCACTCTGATTCTGAAAAGGTTTTTTTGTAGCTATGCCATATTAGACATTTTTGGTTCCCTAAAGAACATTTCAGTGAACTGTTCTTAAAAAGAACATTATAGAATCCATATACCCATATACTTCTTTACTCATAAAAAGAACCTTTCGTGCATTCATAGAAGCATTGATGCCAATAAAGAAACTTTATTTTTAAAGGGGTAACTCCACCACAAAGGTAAAATATTGTCGTTAATAACTTACCTTCATGTTGTTCCAAAAAAACGTAAAAACAGTTTGTCTTTAGAACACAATTTAAGATAATGCAGTCAACGGGACAGTCACAAGCCTTCCAGTTTTCA
Organism: Enteromius thamalakanensis; assembly: GCA_032357475.1. NCBI lineage: Eukaryota > Metazoa > Chordata > Actinopteri > Cypriniformes > Cyprinidae > Enteromius > Enteromius thamalakanensis. The sequence goes on along the minus strand of JAUCMT010000043.1, from coordinate 5,710,971 downwards.
TCCAAAATATCTTTAATTGTGTTCTGAGGACAAACAAAGCTTTTATGGTTTTGGAACGACATTGGGGTTAAGTGATTTAATGACAGCATTTTTATTTTAGGGTGGACTACCCCTTTAAGAGTGTTTCAAATTATGTAATTTGGCTGATTGGACATTTGTGAATCACAAAATGAGATTTTAGAGCAGATCCATAGTTGGATCAGACACTCTGTACAACATCTTACTTCCTAAATCACAGAAGAAAGAAAATAGAGTTGGAAAAACATTAGGGCGAGTAAATGATTTTTGTCTTAATTGGTCCGTTAAAGATGCACTTCTCCTTCTCGTGAAACAATGTGGGTTGTTAATGTGTCTCACTGTCATTTTTTGGCTTGTTTAAAATGTCTATTCCATTATGAAATCATTTGTTAGGTCGTGTCTGGTTGTTGGCTGGCATTTTGAGCATGCCAGATGAAAAAAAAATGGTTTCTCCTGTCTTAAACACATTGGCAGAACAGCCTTAGGGGTTGATGAGTCAGAGATATGCCTTCTTTAAAAATGCTTTTCCTTTGTGATACAAGTTGTTTGCATGGGCCCCTAGAATTTAATAATGCAAACTGTATAAACAACAACTTAATCAAAAATCAACATTGCAACCAAGCTGGACCCTGCTTATTTTTTTAATGCATGCTCCTTAAGTCTTATGAAATGTAATACTTTGTCAAACCATCTTAATTTTGCCCACTTAATTTCTAAAATGTAAATATTAAGTATAAGTATACAAGTCCTGTCATGCCTTTTCATCTGATTTTTTTAATAGTAAATATTGTAAAAAGTCACGTTTTGAAAGAGTTTTTTTAAACATGCAGACGCAAAAGGGGATTCCATTTATTTGCATGTGCAGCATTGAAAATCTCTTTTTTTCATACATTGAAGTGGTTACTGCAGTTGGCGAACTTCATACTATGAGAGCTTTCACCGTGGGATGCTGCAATCCTGGATGTACCGTTGCATCATTTGTATTCCCATTATTCTTTTGCAGTGATCAAAATGGCTGTACTCGGTGTTAAAATGCTCTTGTAGCTTGTTTAATAATTCATTCTGAGGTTTTATCAAGCACAGACTCTTGATTCACTGTGTCTTCAAAGCTCAGGACAGTCGGCTTTGAAATTGAAAATTGGAAAACCTCTGAAAATGGAACACCAGGACCATTTAATCACACCACAAGCCGTCATTCACACATCTGCAACTGCATGTCAGTTACATAATATATGAAAAGACACAGGAAACTCAGGACACAGGACTCCGGTCCACCTACACACTTTCCCTTAACTTTGATTTCATATTTAGAGGTCGATTGTTTGACAGTCTCTACTCATCTAATGCAAGCTTTGATGATTTTTTTTTTTTAATCAGTATCTATAACAGCTTACTTGTAGTTGTTTGCATATTAAACTGACATAGAAAGCAGTTCAATTTAAATCACTGATATAAACCCTTTTAAATGTTGTGTCCAGCAAGTCATGTCGCAGTGTATTAAGATCACCTATTTCACAATTGGAAAAAAAATCCACACACTGCCCTTTGTTTAAATAAAGTTTATCATAAAGAAGGTTTTCTGCTTCCCATCTATTGAAATACAATGGATATGTTAAGATCGCAATAGAATTGTAATACGTGTGTGTGTGTATTTATGTGGTTTATAAGGACACACATTTGTATAATGACATGGGTATGACATAGGTATTACAATATGTAGGTGTTTTATGAGGACATTTTCAGTGTCCCCATAATTCAAAAGGCTTAAAAAACATACTTAATGGTGTTTTTCTGAAAATCTAAAAATGCCTGTAGTTTCCTGTAAGGGGTAGGTTCGGGTGTAGGGTAGGTGTAGGGCAATACCACATATACACAGTAGTCTGTACAGTAGAAAAACCATTACGCCTATGTGTGTATAAAACAATGTATTAATATTAATAATAATATTTTGCTGTGTGAAGTTTAGTTATATTATTGTGTGTTCCTATTTATAATATTATATATTATTTAAATGAATTATATTTTCTTATGTGTTCAATTATATGCTAAATACTAATACGTACTAATAAAGTATTACAATTATTTTTTCAAAGTTACCCAGTTAATATTTATCTCTCCATTCCATTTCCACTATTCATCTTAAAGGTTCGTTATAGAATTTCTCACTAGTTTTTTGACACATGAAAATCTTCACTATTCCAAACGTTGTGTTTTCTCTTTAGGGTCGTATCTGCAGGAAAGCAGGCAAGTCTAAGAAGGCCTTTAGTCGTAAGGAAGCCGAGGCGACCTTCAAGAGCCTTGTGAAGACCCACGAGAAGTACGGCTGGGTGTCCCCTCCCGTATCCGACGGCTGATGTCAGCCTCTTCGACGGCGATCCCGACATGGCTTTTTTCAGTTGGGTTTTCTTCTTTTTCATCATCCAACTTAACTACGAAAAAAAACAAGCTAGCGCATCTTATCTTACACATAAACGTGGCACATTCACCATCACTCCGTCCTTCACTCTTCTTCATCGAGGTGCCATGGATCGAACACTTGCTGCGACATCACAATTACTCATGAGTGGGCGTCACTGCAGCTACAAACAGCTATGGACTCTGGATATTTGAGGCTCCAAGCAAAGTTAAATGTGCACCATCTCCACTCTATGTCCTTGTCTGTGTAGCCTCTTTTTCCCCCTCCATTTATCCCTCTTTCCTTTTATAGCTGACAATGCATTGCACTGAACAGCATCAGACTTGCCCCCATTTACATGCAAATGACTTTGTTAACACTTAATAGATAAGCAGTACATTACACTACATTTGAGGTTCAGTTTCTCTGGTTTCCTCCTCATTGGCTGTGCTGTTTGTCACGGTTGGATGCAACATGATGATTGTAATTTATGTAAGGCTGTGCTCTTTCTATTCCTCCATACGCGTGGCAAAATTTAGACATCACTGTGTTGCGTAGATGGTCATTGATTTCCAATGGAGAAAAAAATACTGTAGGGCTTTGTTCAGACAGGCAGCAAATATCTGATTTTTTTGTTACCGCATTGGACTCAAATTCAATTGTCACATGTGGTTTGAAATCCAAATTTGTAAGATCTGAATCGTTTTAGCTAATATCTCCTGAACTGGTTGATTCTCGCTGTGTTGGTGAGTGCACGAGTCAGCATTTTTGGACACTGTATATGCATGAATGCGCAGAAATGCCTCTTGTGAGTCTAGCGCTGCCACAAGACGCCATGATAGCAGAGGCAAAAGTCCCAGTTTTCCATCCTGTATTTCCACACTGACAGCTGCTCTCAGTTGTTATATGAAAAAGTCTGGCATTGTGGCAAGTAGATGCATCGGATATCGACCACACGACAAACACACCACTTGCAAAATGATGCACTATCCGTCCAAAAGATCGGAACTGAAAAATTGGATCAATATGCGGTGTGAACAAAGCCTTCATCGCTTATGCAGAGGTTTAAGTAAAAAAAAGTGAAGCGCCTCTGTCGGTCATTCCATTATTTGTTTTTGGAGAAGACCAAAAGCTCTTAATTCGGATGATTTAGATACCAGATGGCATTACCGAATGTCAGTGTCCCAATGGGATCTTAGTATTGGCAAGAGAGAGGCATGTGACAGACATGGTGATATTTGCACACGAGATGTTGAGCACTGAGTGACAGAACAACGCCGATTGCGCAAAAAGTAAAGACGTAGAGAACTTCGCACCTTCACATGCCGATGCCACAGCTGATGCCCCAAACATTAATTGTGCTGATTCGCTTGTACTACGTCAGCTCGTAAATCGATACGCTCGTGGTTGTGGGCCTGATTCCTCCACCTTGCACTGACTCTGCATCACTGTGCTGATCAATACTAGACTAGAACAACCGGACAAAATGGCCGACGGCCCAGGAAATAAGATCTCATGACTGTAAAGGTCGCTCTCGAATCATGGTTGAAGAGAGCCAGATGAAGAAGGACAGAGGTGGGAATAGAGAGAGAGAGAGAGAGACGCTGAGGGGGTAACTCCTTTGTTCTGAAACCTTGAGGAATGAGAGCGTCTCGTTTAGTTGCCTGATTGATGCTCCGAGAGAGCCGCAGCTCAACGCCTTGATGTTTATTGACTTCTCCTTCAAATGTCAGCGTGAATCCGGAACGCCTCAGACTGCATCTTGTGAGCGATGAGATGTAGAAGAGCTCTGTTTATTTTAGACCCCACCCAACCCATGGCGCTCTCCACACGGCGTATGAAATACAAATGGCACGAAAAAGGGTGAAATCATGGGTTTCGTTCACACATTGGCCATTTTAAAGGAATAAGTCACTCGAAAAAAAGTCAACTCTTACTTGTATGTTGTTGTATCTTTGGTGAAATGCAAATGGATAAATGCTGAAGTGTGTATTTGATGCTCTTTTCCATTATAGTGTGTACACATACAACAAGGAAAGACCAAAAATTAAGAAAATAAGTCCATGAGTCCTATTTGATGTCAGTGGCATCAATAAAGTTATTGACATGATCAGTCCTTGTTGATTTTGAAGTATGAATATGTAGAAATGCAATTGAGAGCCATGGCAGAGGGGAAGATGATTGTCAGCCACTAATTGTTATCAATGTTATGATACAGCTTCCCTTTAACTTTACTTATACTGGAAAGAGCAGCACTTACATTCTTCAGACTATCTTCTTTTTTGTTTTATAAAAGAAAGTCAGCCGTACATGTTTGGGTACATAAACTATGACCCGAGTTTTCATTTTGGGGTGAATTACTTCTTCAAGATGACACTCTTCGGAATTTGTGAGATGCGCTTCACATGATGTATTGAGGATAGTCTTCTCCAGACATGAAAACAGCATGTGCCAAAAGCTTAATGTACATTGTCACCATTGTCGCACATCTTTGTGTGTTTTCTTGTGTGTAACTGCTGCGCTCTCAGTAGAAAGACTCTTTGCTGTCTCTGACGATTTCAAATGTCACACAAGACGCTGCTAATTAACATGGCATTTGAACAAACAAACAAAAGAAACGATGAAGGCATTGATGTATAAATGATAAAAACCAGAAATGCTGATGCCCTGAAGGGGGATGAAGGAGAAACAACACTGATGATCTGTAATTGATATTTATTATTTCTGTCTAGTAGCTTTTTGTGTTCTTGATATTAAGGTGATCCAGTACAAAAAAAAAAAAAAAAACAGAGTGGTGGCAATCCGGTGGCTAGCACTACATTTTACTGTATACAGTGATCATTTTATCCTGGTCATTGGAATGAAATCCATTTTGATCACCAGAGAACCTGTAATTCATGTTCGTATCACTGCAGCGATTGTAAAAACATGCGTAAACCCTTGTGGGTGGCTTATTGCAGATTTCTGTGTCTGGTCGCAGATGGTATCTCTTATCACTACTGAAGTGCATTTGGTCTTCTCCAGACTCTGTTTGGACATTATTGAAAAGTGGTCGTGTGTTTTCCTATTTAGCGAGAGGAGATACTATACCAAGGACTTATTATAACCAGTCAAAAATATCGCGAAATTGGATGTTTTCCGGTTTAAAGCATAATTTTGTGATATAGTTTAGATCAGTAGTTTGCAGAAACTAACTAACAGAGTTAATCGTCCAAACAAGTGGGATGATTCTGTTGTATTATATCTGCATGTGGTCTGTGATTGTTAGCTAGCTAACTTGTTTTATTTTTCTTTGTTTTTCAAAAAAAGAAAAAAAAAAGCAAGAAAGTAACAAAAAAAGAGCAGAAGCCGCTTCTTTGTGTTTTTTTGTTTGTTTGTTTGTTCAGTTTGTCCTAATTTTCTTTTATTAATGTCTTTAAATGTCAACTTGTGTTCTATGAATGTGTTTTAATTTATTTGTAGTTTGCCAAAATGAAGATTTCGAAGCATGTCGCAGGCATTGTCACTGATGATAAAAAGAGAAAGAAAAATAAATGAAAAAATATAATATATGTACCTAATTTGAAAGGAGTCTGGTATATGTAGTGATCTCAGGCTTTCACGGGGTGAAAGGTAAAACTACAAGACAATGTGTTTTCTGCACTGCATAAACATCATGCCAGGATGTGGTCAGAGCAAAACCAAACAGGAATGTGCAATAAAGGCTGTAGGCTGATTCCACCCTGGAACAACTTTGTGTTTGTCTTCCTTGCTCTCTAGGATCTCTGCAGTCACTGAGGTTTGGAACATGCGTT